>JAGHMJ010000029.1:5696330-5999999 GCA_018749465.1 Paracanthobrama guichenoti
CGCCAAACACCGTCTCTGAGCTTTTATTCTGCTTATGCTGCAGTCGCTGCTTCCTCTCTTTACACTGCGTATGTGGGCTAGCACAGCACTGTTTTACATGATCACAACAACCACACTTGAGTGTGATGAAAGTTATGTTATAATGTTACTCTGTGCGTTCACTCGGTGGCTGGTATGAGAGACTTGTTGCACTTTGCAGTAATCTAGATCGATATTAGAATATCATATTAATAAACACAGGATGAGTAAATGACTAACTGACAGAATTAATTTTAATATATATTGTAAAATGGAGAAAGCTCTCCCTTATTATATGTTAGCCACATGATAAAATGGTATTTGTGGTAAATCAAACAATAAGACTAACCATGTTAAGATATATAACAATGATTAGTTTTCTGTTGATAAATGTATCCAAACAGTTGCTTGCCTGTAATAAAACACATCATCTTTGGAGTTTTCCCTTTGGAAATCACGGGTAGCGCGGAAATGACATCATTGACAGGCGACGCAAGGACACGGTCCGTAACTGGTTAAAAAAATCGATGGAAACATTTAGGGTAATGTAAGTACAAGTCAAAATATATAACTGTTTTTTTTTTGTGGATATTTTGATCTAAAAATCTTACATATTGTGCCTTTAACAGATTATTGGTTAAAAATATTCAAATAATTAATATAGATTCATATAATCTTATTTTAATGTTCATTAACTGATCTGCTAGCTTGATGAGTAATTGTAAAGTGTTAGAAATATCAGGATATGGCTGCTGTTTTAAATATTTATTTATTTATTTTATATATACTGCTACCATGTGACCTGAAGATGTCTAAGGAATTTTGAAGATATATTGACAAGCGCAGGAACTAGAAATGTCATTCATCATTCATGCTCCATTTTCATTTTTAGAAAACTCTGCATTGTTTGACGACCGTGCATGGGGAAAGATTAAGAGTAGGTATAATCCTAAACCCAAACTTCCCTCCTGACTTTAAAATTATTCTCAGAATTTCTCATGAGTTACCAATGATTGCTTATATCACTTACTTGAATGACTATTTGAGTGGATTTGTGATTTTTACTCCCTGTCTGTTTGAGTGAGAGAGGAAGACAGTGAGAGAGGCGTGAAGAGCAGAAACGCATGATTCTGGGGGTGGGGTTACATTCAACTTCCAGGTCTGTTACGATTGACACACACACACACACACACACACACACACACACACACACACACACACACACACACACACACACACACACACACACACACACATTAACCTCTATCTAACCCGGCCTGAGGTCGGAGGGTGACAGCTTTGAGCACTTCATGACAGTGAGTGATGAAACTGGAGAAAATGAGAGTGAGAGAGGAGAAAAAAAGAGGAAGAACAAGAGAGAGAGTGAAGGGTGAAATGAGAAGTATAGCATGCAGATGAGGCAGAGGAATAACAGATGTGGAGGGGTGGGACTCAACATGAAATTATTGTAAATCAGGAATGGGGATCATGTCGATAGGCCTGTTTCTCTGTTGTGTTTCTGTCTGCTTCACTCAGTAAATTTACAGTAAAAAAAAAAACGCAGCTGGGGTTTAAAGGTTTAAAGGCAGCTAATTTAAAGGTTTAATTTCAACAAAAATACATCAAATGAGAAGTGTCACGCAAAGAATTCTGGGAATGTAAATTTTACAGTTTTTCACTGCACACAATGACTTTTCACTTCCAAAAACTGTAGATGTAATGGTATTTTACTGTAAAATGACATTAAATGTAAGGTTAGATCTATTACAGTTATTCACCGTAGCATTTTTACAGTCTTTTACCGTTAAAATAACGACCATTTTTGTCTAACTTATTGGCTGCTATGAGCACGGTGCTAGTCATGAAATAAAACAGAACACAGAGCCTCGAAATGTTTAACTTGACACTCTTAAAATGGCTCATGGTGCGGGATGCTGAACATAGCACAATGATTACATCACTTCCGGTGTGAGAACCTGTCACTTTACATCTGGAATATATATTTGTTTTGTTTGTCATTATTTTGAATAACACTTTATTTTAACGTGTCCTTGTTGCATGTATTAATAACTATAAATTAGGCATAATTGCATGCAACCACCCCCAAACCAAACCAAACCCCAACCCCAACCTAATCCTATGAGCGCATGTAGTTAATTACTATTACTCACTACTTAAATGTTTAGTTACACTGTAACAGGCACACATTCAAATAAATTGTAACCTTCTTTTGATTTGCTTTCCTTGTTAGTGTAGTGAGCACTTAAATAACAGCAATTAAACAGATTATTCTTTGCCATTTGATCTCTCTCTCTCTCTCTCTCTCTCTCTCTCTCTCTCTCTCTCTCTGTTCTCTCTCTCTCTCTCTCTCTCTCTCTCTCTCTCTCTCTCTCTCTCTCTCTCTCTCTCTCTCTCTCTCTCTCTCTCTCTCTCTCTCTCTCTCTCTCTCTCTCTCTCTCTCTCTCTCTCTCTCTCTCTCTCTCTCTCTCTCTCTCTCTCTCTGTCTCTCTCTCTCTCTCTCTCTCTCTCTCTCTCTCTCTCTCTCTCTCTGTCTCTCTCTCTCTCTCTCTCTCTCTCTCTCTCTCTCTCTCTCTCTCTCTCTCTCTCTCTCTCTCTCTCTCTCTCTCTCTCTCTCTCTCTCTCTCTCTCTCTCTCTCTCTCTCTCTCTCTCTCTCTCTCTCTCTCTCTCTCTCTCTCTCTCGGTCTTCCACCTCTTTCAGCAGTTGCTGAGTGAGGAACCTTCATCTTAATCTACTAGTAGTGATTTGCGACTGCTCTTGAGAATTACTTGGGCTTTTAATGGATTTATTGACCTCCTAAGCCAATAAGGAACTTATTAGCTTGCAATTAATATCTGGACTGGGGGAAAAAGTGGAGGCATTTATGCAGAGAAAAATTAATATATATATATATATATAGAGAGAGAGAGAGAGAGAGAGAGAGAGACTGACAGGATCACCAATCTGTACAGGTCACTCAAGGCTGAATGCAAATTTATGTAAAATAAAAGAGCATATGGTTTGTGCACTTATTACAATAATGAAGAAACAATGGAACATGGCATCTCATACTGCATAGTGACAGCGAAACACTTCACAGTCAAAATAGAAGGAAAAGTATTTGTCACTAGAAAACAGTAATAAAACAGTACAAAGGTATGTTCGATTTTATATCTTACAATTTTGACTTTTTTTCTCTTGCATTTCCGAGTCTATATTTTACAATTCTAATCAGGCATAACAATCCTAATATTGTGTTGGTCCCCCTTTTGCTGCCAAAACAGCCCTGACCCGTCGAGGCATGGACTCCACTAGACCCCTGAAGGTTTGCTGTGGTATCTGGCACCAAGATGTTAGCAGCAGATCCTTTAAGTCCTGTAAGTTGCGAGGTGGGGCCTCCATGAATCGGACTTGTTTGTTCAGCACATCCCACAGATGCTCGATTGGATTGAGATCTGGGGAATTTGGAGGCCAAGTCAACACCTCAAACTCGTTGTTGTGCTCCTCAAACCATTCCTGAAGCATTTGTGCTTTGTGTCAGGAGCATTATCCTGCTGGAAGAGCCACAGCCACCAGGGAATACCGTTTCCATGAAAGGGTGTACATGGTCTGCAACAATGCTTAGGTAGGTGGTACGTGTCAAAGTAACAGCCACATGGATGGCAGGACCCAAGGTTTCCCAGCAGAACATTGCCCAAAGCATCACACTGCCTCCGCCGGCTCGCCTTCTTCCCATAGTGCATCCTGGTGCCATGTGTTCCCCAGGTAAGTGATGCACACGCACCCGGCCATCCACGTGATGTAAAAGAAAACGTGATTCATCAGACCAGGCCACCTTCTTCCATTGCTCCGTGGTCCAGTTCTGATGCTCACGTGCCACTGTTGGTGCTTTCGGCGGTGGACAGGGGTCAGCATGGGCACCCTGACTGGTCTGCGGCTATGCCGCCCCATACACAACAAACTGAGATGCTCTGTGTATTCTGACACCTTTCTATCAGAACCAGCATTAACTTCTTGAGCAGTTTGAGCTCCAGTAGCTCGTCTGTTTGATCGGACCACACGGGCCAGCCTTCGCTCCCCACGTGCATCAATGAGCCTTGGCCGCCCATGACCCTGTGTCCGGTTCACCACTGTTCCTTCCTTGGAGCACTTTTGATAGATCCTGACCACTGCAGACCGGGAACACCCCACAAGAGCTGCAGTTTTGGAGATGCTCTGACCCAGTCGTCTAGCCATCACAATTTGGCCCTTGTCAAACTCGCTCAAATCCTTACGCTTGCCCATTTTTCCTGCTTCTAACACATCAACTTTGAGGACACAATGTTCACTTGCTGCCTAATATATCCCACCCACTAACAGGAGCCGTGAGGAAGAGATCATCAGTGTTACTCACTTCACCTGTCAGTGGTCGTAATGTTATGCCTGATCAGAATTGCGGGGTTAGAATTCTCAATTGCAGAATTTCATGCTGTAACTATAAAGCTATTTATGCCCCTATGAACAGCATATATTTATGTAGATCTATTCTTTACTTCAAATCCATGTTTTAATAGACTAATAATCATAGGTTTCAATTTTCATCAGTCCAATTCAATTCAATTCAATTCAATTCAATTCAATTCAATTCAATTCAATTCAATTCAATTCAATTCAATTCAATTCAATTCAACTCAGTTCAGTTCAGTTCAGTTCAGTTCAGTTCAAATGAGCTTTATTGGCATGACTTGTACAGTATTGCCAAAGCATTGACCAAAACAATGATTATATAGTACATAAACAAAATATGAATACATCAAAAATCAAAACATTTTTTATAAAAAAGAAAATTATTAACAATGTAAAAAAAAAAAAAAACCCTGTGCATACATTCAAAATCTTTTTTACTTCAGTTTTGTCCACTGTCAGTCTCTCGTTCTCTCTCTCTCTCTCTCTCTCTCTCTCTCTCTCTCTCTCTCTCTCTCTCTCTCTCTCTCTCTCTCTCTCTCTCTCTCTCTCTCTCTCTGTCTCTCTCTCTCTCTCTCTCTGTCTCTCTCTCTGTCTCTCTCTGTGTCTCTCTGTCTCTCTCTCTGTCTCTCTGTCTCTCTCTCTCTCTCTCTCTCTCTCTCTCTCTCTCTCTCTCTCTCTGTCTCTCTCTCTCTCTCTCTGTCTCTCTCTGTCTCTCTCTCTGTCTCTCTCTCTCTCTCTCTCTCTCTCTCTCTCTCTCTCTCTCTCTCTCTCTCTGTCTCTCTCTGTCTCTCTGTGTCTCTCTGTCTCTCTCTCTGTCTCTCTCTCTCTCTCTCTCTCTCTCTCTCTCTCTCTCTCTCTCTCTCTCTCTCTCTCTCTCTCTCTCTCTCTCTCTCTCTCTCTGTCTCTCTCTCTCTGTCTCTCTCTCTCTCTCTCTCTCTCTCTCTCTCTCTCTCTCTCTCTCTCTCTGTCTCTCTCTCTCTCTCTCTCTCTCTCTCTCTCTCTCTCTCTCTCTCTCTCTCTGTCTCTCTCTCTCTCTCTCTCTCTCTCTCTCTCTCTCTCTCTCTCTCTCTCTCTCTCTCTCTCTCTCTCTCTCTCTCTCTCTCTCTGTCTCTCTCTCTCTCTCTCTCTCTCTCTCTCTCTCTCTCTCTCTCTCTCTCTCTCTCTCTCTCTCTCTCTCTCTCTCTCTCTCTCTCTCTCTGTCTCTCTCTCTCTCTCTCTCTCTCTCTCTCTCTCTCTCTCTCTCTGTCTCTCTCTCTCTCTCTCTCTCTCTCTCTCTCTCTCTCTCTCTCTCTCTCTCTCTCTCTCTCTCTCTCTCTCTCTCTCTCTCTCTCTCTCTCTCTCTCTCTCTCTCTCTCTCTCTCTCTCTCTCTCTGTCTCTCTCTCTCTCTCTCTCTCTCTCTCTCTCTCTCTCTCTCTCTCTCTCTCTCTCTCTCTCTCTCTCTCTCTCTCTCTCTCTCTCTCTCTGTCTCTCTCTCTCTCTCTCTCTCTCTCTCTCTCTCTGTCTCTCTCTCTCTCTCTCTCTGTCTCTCTCTCTCTCTCTCTCTCTCTCTCTCTCTCTCTCTCTCTCTCTCTCTCTCTCTCTCTCTCTCTCTCTCTCTCTCTCTCTCTCTCTCTCTCTCTCTCTCTGTCTCTCTCTCTCTCTCTCTCTCTCTCTCTCTCTCTCTCTCTCTCTCTCTCTCTCTCTCTCTCTCTCTCTCTCTCTCTCTCTCTCTCTCTCTCTCTCTCTCTCTCTCTCTCTCTCTCTCTCTCTCTCTCTCTCTCTCTCTCTCTCTCTCTCTCTCTCTCTCTCTCTCTCTCTCTCTCTCTCTCTCTCTCTCTCTCTCTCTCTCTCTCTCTCTCTCTCTCTCTCTCTCTCTCTCTCTCTCTCTCTCTCTCTCTCTCTCTCTCTCTCTCTCTCTCTCTCTCTCTCTCTCTCTCTCTCCTAAAGCGCACTCCATTCAGCTGCTGGCGGTAATGCACCATGAAGCTGCTTTGCAAACCCCCAGTAAAAACCTGAGAAGAAGAAGAAGATCCCAGTGTGCACCGCGGCCCTCATCGCGCTATTGTTGCCGGAAACCCCTCTGGGAGAATGCACTCACAGCCAGATATTGAGAGGTAAACCGTGTTTTTAAGACGTTATAAAATCTTATTGAATGCAAAAAGACTGAGGTCAGCCACGGATCGCCAAAAGTCATGTTTTTCATAGCACAAGAAACCCAAGCACTGTTACTAAACGAACTTAATACTGTGTGTGGCATTACAAACCTGTAACGTTACCATTACTTATATTTAATGTAATAATTGTAGTAGGCTACACTGAAGGTTTATCTGCACTTCCCCATTGACTTCCCCAGCAATTTAGGGTAATGCAGCAGTTATATATAATTCAGCAGTTCATAACCAAAAGGAACTATTCACGGTTACTGTGGATACTGTGGTATACTGCTGGATCCAAAATGTAAGTACTTGTGATTAAACTATAGGAGATTACATTTTACAATGCTCATACTCATACTCAGACTACAGTTACTGCATTTTATTCTCACAATGGCAGTAAATTATCGGGTACTGTTGTCTTTCTGATGTCACTTAAGTTTTAAATTATCCCATGATTTACAGCCATCCTGGGTGTGTATGACATTCTTCTTGGATCTTATGAAGTAAAATATAATACAGAAGGCGGTCCGTCGCAACTTACAGGACTTAAAGGATCTGCTGCTAACATCTTGGTGCCAGATACCACAGGACGCCTTCAGGGGTCCAGTAGAGTCCGCTTCAGAAGGCCTTTATTAACCCCTGGAGCCGTGTGGAGATCTTTTATGATGGATGGATGCACTTTTGCCATTATAAATGCTGCCATATAAAACACTGCCATTATAAAAATATATATATTTATTTTTAATATAACTCTGATTGTATTCGTCTGAAAGAAGAATGTCAGATACACCTAGTTAGAAGATGTTTATTCTCAAATAATTTCCCTCCTGATTAAGGGTCTTGCAACAAGCGTTCATGGATCAAGGTCATGATAAAAACGATCAAGGTCATGTTTGCAATAGCCGTGCCAACAATCAGTTTAAACTGAGCCGGTTATAATTATTTATTTTTTTTCATTTGTAGGTTGGAAAATGGAGACGCATCAGGGAATCAGGGAAAAGATCTCACCGGTCTGCCCAGCCCGGCTGCTGACTGTCTTTTGAATAGCTCTACAGTTGCTTCGAGGTTCCTGCATGCTGAACTGGAGCTGAATGCAAGGTTACGGACACTGTCGTTTGGAAAACTGGTGCGATACACGTACAACCCGCTTGAGTACGCCTGGGACACACACCGATGCTACGTGGAGATGTACTGTCAGGAAGGGCAGAGCGTCCTGTTTCTGGGCATGAACCCAGGGCCGTTTGGCATGGCACAAACCGGGGTCAGAAGATTTCTTTATTCTCATTTCACAATATCCATGTTTGCTCAGTAAAGAAATTAAGCCTTACTTACACATACACAATGACAATTCTGCAGTTATTTGCTCATTCCCATGTTTTCTTTTTTTAAGTCAAGGCACCTATATTTATCACTTTATACAATGCAAATTGTTTCAAAGCAGTAATAAACAGGAAAATAACAGACTCAATAATGTAAACTTCATTGAATATGTGAGGAAAAAAACCAAAAACAATAAAGTGCTCTAAAATAACAATATAGTTTTGTCAGTACATTGAAAGTCACTGGGGAGAGATGGGAAAATCTATCGGGTTGAGGTGCAGGCCAGTCAAGTTCCTCCACACCAAACTCGCTCATCCATGTCTTTATGGGCCGACGCTTTGAGCACTGGTGCACAGTCATGTTGGAACAGGAAGGGGCCGTCCCCAAACTGTTCTCACAAAGTTGGGAGCATGAAATTGTCCAAAATGTCTTGGTATGCTGAAGCATTAAGAGTTCCTTTCACTGGAACTAAGAGGCCAAGCCTAACCCCTGAAAAACAACCCCACACCATAATCCCCCCCTCCACCAAACTTTACACTTGGCACAATGCAGTCAGGCAAGTACCGTTCCCTTGGCAACCACCAAACCCAGACTCGTCCATGGGATTGCCAGACAGAGAAGCGTGATTGGTCACTCCAGAGAACACGTCTCCACTGCTCTAGAGTCCAGTGGCAGCGTGCTTTACTCCACTGCATCCCACGCTTTGCATTGCACTTGGTGATGTAAGGCTTGGATGAGCTGCTCCGCCATGATAACCCATTCCATGAAGCTCTCTACACACTGCTCTTGAGCTCATCTGAAGGCCACAGAAGTTTGGAGGTCTGGAGCTATTGACTCTTGACTTCTGCGCTCTGTGACCCTCAGCATGCGCTGACCCCGCTCTGTGATTTTACGTGGCCTGCCACTTCATGGCTGAGTTGCTGTTGTTCCCAATCGCTTCCACTTTGTTATAATCCCACTAACAGTTGAGCGTGGAATATTTAGTAGTGAGGAAATTACACAAATGGACTTATTGCACAGGTGGCAACCTATCACGGTACCACGCTTGAGTTCACTGAGCTCCTGAGAGCGACCCATTCTTTCACAAATGTTTGTAGAAGCGTTTGCATGCCTAGTGCTTGATTTATACACCTGTGGCCATGGGAGTGAGTGAACACCTGAATTCAGTGATTTGGAGGGGTGTCCCAATACTTTTGGCAATATTGTGTATCTTTTGTGTTTTGCAGAAGAAAGATATTGGACAGACATTTAGAAGTTTCTTTTAAAATATAAAGTATTGAAAATCAAAATAAAGCTCTGTAAACTCTTAAGTTTGTTGTATCGGGTAACCAGAAGTTCTACACACACTTAATACAGGAAATACATCATAATAAAGTAGACTAGTGGTCAAGTGCAAAGAACACACATTTGGGTATATGGGCAGGCCTGAATTCATATTGCTTATGAATAGAAGAAAGTGCAGCACGTAATATGGCGAATAGGTCCCGCCTTCTAAATAAAAGAGCCAATCGCTGATTGATAAGGTCATGGCATCACTGCAGCTGCCGTTAGAAGCTCCGTTTGCTACAGAAACAGTCAGGCTGTCTTTGAAATCACCCCCTAAACCCTCACTAATGGCACCCACAGCTGAATCGTCCGTCCATTTTCCAAACCACGCTGGTCCAGCGTAATCATACAGGTATAAATTCATTTTTAATTGATTATTAAATTGTTTAATTAAGGTTTATACATGCTAGTTTCCATGTTTCATACGTTTGCTACATTTCAAATGATTATTAAACAAAGGCGGCAGCTCTTTTGCTTTATTCCCTCCTTCAACTGTGGAGTAATGTAAGGAATAGTGAATGAGTGTCTAGGGGGCAATTTCGAACACAGCAACTGAGTGAAGGGCTGCTACTTTTGCTTACTTTGGAATTTATATCTGTATGATATTAAAGGAATTTATATCTGCATA
Organism: Paracanthobrama guichenoti; assembly: GCA_018749465.1. Lineage (NCBI taxonomy): Eukaryota > Metazoa > Chordata > Actinopteri > Cypriniformes > Gobionidae > Paracanthobrama > Paracanthobrama guichenoti. The sequence continues at coordinate 5,706,204 of JAGHMJ010000029.1, forward strand.
TGATATTATGCTGTACCCACATTGGACCAGCGGAAAATGGATGGTTTATTGATTCAGCTGCAGGCTCCATCTTCTGGTCAGACGAGGTTATTCATTCAGCGTGCCACTCTCACAGTGCATTATGGGTATTCTCTAGCCATTGAGTTTATATCAATTGTACACTCGTCATTGCTGTGCATTGTGGGGTTGAATGAGTGCACTTGATAATGTCCACTATGGTTTCGGACACCACTACAATTAGGTATCCCCTTAAATAGTGCCCCATTTAAGGGTATAGGGGGCGATTTCAGACACAGCCACAGTGTTTCGAGACATGCGCTTATGACTGCACATGCACATTGGATGGACTGGCCTGTTTTTTTTTGGTTTTTTTTATGCTATTTGAGCACGAGAAACAACATTTATGGACAGTTCATGTCAGATTTTGTTTTGCTCATTTGAAATATGTTATTTAATTGTGAGTTCGGCAAGCAGTTTTTGAGATTTCAGGAGTCTCCCATTCAAACAGATAGGACTTGGTCATGGATTCTCGAAACAGCTGGCCGGAGGTGTTGCAAATATGGCCGCAGAGTGAACTTTGGTTATTATTGGTTACTACTGTAAGATTACACTGTTTGCCTGAGATTTAATAATTCCTCATGGTTTTAAAAAAGCAAGAATAACTAGCAACTTTGGTATTTTGATGGAAACTGGTTCATTCATGACTCATTTGCTGAAAATACACGCTAACAGGGCCTGACATTAACACCCGCCTCCACTCACTCACTCGCTTCATTTGCTCCAGATGAATGTTGTTGCTGTGGCTTGAATTTCGCCGTGGGATTGTGTGTATTGCACATCATTTTACTCATTCCCGCAGATTTTGTGCTCATAAAGATCTAAATTGAGATCTTTTTTTGCTGCTTATTGTGCTTAAACAGTCAAATACACACAAAATAATGTCAAAATGCTAGTCTTGGTGAGTATTCACTTAACATAAGGTTTTAAGTAAACGCAAACAATTTGCATGAAAGAAAACGTGTAACAGTATAATGGATCCATGTGTTAGGTCTTAAAGTAACAGCAGCAGCCAAATAATGAGATAATATTATAAATATCAATATTGCAGTTTTTCCCCATGGTATTGATGATAAAATTGTGGCCAGTGAAAATGCTGAGTGGCTAGTAACTTTGGAAAACCACTAGCCACAGTGACCAGTGTGCAAAAAAGTTAATGCCAAGCCCTGGACACTAGTATAACGTTAGTTGCGGGAGTTAGTTGCAATTTATAAAAGAATGCAAATCACTCTCAGTCTCTTTTGTTCCTTAACAAGGTTCCGTTTGGCGAGGTGAAAGCAGTTCGCAATTGGCTGAAGATCACTGGAGCAGTCGGCCGTCCAGCAGATGAGCACCGGAAGCGACGAATCACGGGCCTTGACTGCACTCAGAGTGAAGTGAGCGGAGCCCGTTTCTGGGGCTTCTTCCAAGAGCTCTGCGGTGAACCTCACAACTTCTTCCGCCACTGTTTTGTGCACAACTTGTGCCCGCTCATCTTTATGAGTGAGTCTGGCAAGAACCTCACCCCACCTGAACTCCCGGCTGCCGAGCGTGATGCCCTTTTGTCCTGTTGCGATAGCGCTCTTTGTCAGGTAGTCACTGCACTGGGCGTCTCAATGGTGATCGGAGTGGGCAAGCTTGCTGAGCAACGTGCTCGACGTGCACTTTCAGAAGCAGGCATCACAGTGAGGGTGGAGGGGATCATGCATCCGTCCCCTAGAAACCCACTGGCTAATAAAGGATGGGCAAACATAGCTCGAGGTAAACTAGATAATCTGGGTGTGTTAAGTTTGCTTACCAGATGATGATGATGATGATGACAGCTACTACCTCATACGTATTTTAAAATTCACCAAGCAATGCTTTTGAGCCTTACTATTTCCATTTTAAATTACTTAATGCAATGAGACATTGATGGAAGAGGTAATGGAGTACTTTATCACTTTATTTTATTTCTTTTTGTGTAATATTTATCAGTGTGTGTATATGTCTAGAATTTTTGATGCCCGTTTTTTTGCATGTTAAGATGTAAAATTTCACAAATATGTGGTTTTTGTTTATTTTATGTGTTTTTTATTATTGTTTAATGCTGTTAAATTGATTAATCGCAATTAATCACATCTAACATAAGTTTGTTTATATAATATATGTGTGTGTCTATATATATATATATATACATACACTCACCTAAAGGATTATTAGGAACACCTGTTCAATTTTTCATTAATGCAATTATCTAATCAACCAATCACATGGCAGTTGCTTCAATGCATTTAGGGGTGTGGTCCTGGTCAAGACAATCTCCTGAACTCCAAACTGAATGTCAGAATGGGAAAGAAAGGTGATTTAAGCAATTTTGAGTGTGGCATGGTTGTTGGTGCCAGACGGGCCGGTCTGAGTATTTCACAATCTGCTCAGTTACTGGGATTTTCACGCACAACCATTTCTAGGGTTTACAAACAATGGTGAGAAAAGGGAAAAACATCCAGTATGCGGCAGTCCTGTGGGCGAAAATGCCTTGTTGATGCTAGAGGTCAGAGGAGAATGGGCCGACTGATTCAAGCTGATAGAAGAGCAACTTTGACTGAAATAACCACTCGTTACAACCGAGGTATGCAGCAAAGCATTTGTGAAGCCACAACACGCACAACCTTGAGGCGGATGGGCTACAACAGCAGAAGACCCCACCGGGTGCCACTCATCTCCACTACAAATAGGAAAAAGAGGCTACAATTTGCACGAGCTCACCAAAATTGGACAGTTGAAGACTGGAAAAATGTTGCCTGGTCTGATGAGTCTCGATTTCTGTTGAGACATTCAGATGGTAGAGTCAGAATTTGGCGTAAACAGAATGAGAACATGGATCCATCATGCCTTGTTACCACTGTGCAGGCTGGTGGTGGTGGTGTAATGGTGTGGGGGATGTTTTCTTGGCACACTTTAGGCCCCTTAGTGCCAATTGGGCATCGTTTAAATGTCACGGCCTACCTGAGCATTGTTTCTGACATGTCCATCCCTTTATGACCACCATGTACCCATTCTCTGATGGCTACTTCCAGCAGGATAATGCACCATGTCACAAAGCTTGAATCATTTCAAATTGGTTTCTTGAACATGACAATGAGTTCACTGTACTAAAATGGCCCCCACAGTCACCAGATCTCAACCCAATAGAGCATCTTTGGGATGTGGTGGAACGGGAGCTTCGTGCCCTGGATGTGCATCCCACAAATCTCCATCAACTGCAAGATGCTATCCTATCAATATGGGCCAACATTTCTAAAGAATGCTTTCAGCACCTTGTTGAATCAATGCCACGTAGAATTAAGGCAGTTCTGAAGGTGAAAGGGGGTCAAACACAGTATTAGTATGGTGTTCCTAATAATCCTTTAGGTGAGTGTATACACACACACACACACACACACACACACACACACACACACACACACATATATATATATATATATATATATATATATATATATATATATAAACAAACTTATGTTGGATGCAATTAATCGCAATTAATCGATTTGACAGCAGGAGTATTTTTATATACATTTGGAGTTTGTTTCTGTAATTTATGATATTTGTGAACCCTGAAAAAAGGGTTCAACGATTCCATATAAAACTAATAATTACAAATGTACATGATAAAATTTGTCTTAACTACTGTACATAAGTCTTTCATTATAACACACTAACTAACCCACAGTGAGTTCAGGGGATGTTTGTATTGAGTTAAATCTCATTTTTGCTCTAGATTGTAATTTCATTCTGTGTGGTTAACCTTTATTGTTGAGTCAAATGTGTAGGTGATGGCAATGAATTCTACCTCTTGTTCATCACCATCCTATAATATTGTGTTCATCTGTTCATCAAAGTGTCAAATGAAAACAAATATATTCATCATATCTGATATGAATTGAGAAGCTTCTTTCTTTTTCGTTTTTAAGTTTAAACCAGAAAAAAAAAAAACCTTCACATTTGTTTTAAAAATTGTAGTGCTTGAGTACAATACAATCACATGGCAAAATATAGATAATCTGAAAAATAATGAAAAATCCAGCCTTTGGATGTATATTAGTTGAAGGAAGGCAAATATCTTAACTGGATCTGGATACACAGAGCGAAGCAAATACATGATAAATGTATACCTGAGTGTGGACAATACTCACGTCTTCGTAGAGACTGCGTTTATGTTGCCATCAGTCCACAGGATCAAGTCTGTCAATTGTTGCCCAAGATTGTGCATATTCAGTTTTAGCCCAGATCTCACACAGCTAACACATTAAGTGGTGCACACACACATTTTCAAGGCATTCAACTTTTGCTATCTGTTGCTGAAACTCTTCGGGCCAATCCCAATTCTATTTTATACCTCTTCGCCTACCCCTTCCCTTTGAAACAGAGTGGCAAGGGGTAGGAGTAAAAATATTCCCCTAAGAAATAGCACACCACTACTACACCGTTACATGTCATCATACGTCGTCGCTAGCTCCTACGTTAAAGGAGATGCGCCAATGTTTATCACAATCATACACTATATTGCCAAAAGAACTTTAATGACATCCCATTCTTAATCCGTAGGGGTTTAATATGGAGTTGGCCTTTTCAGCTATAACAGCTTCAACTCTTCTGGGAAGGCTTTCCACAAGGTTTAGGAGTGTGTTTATGGGAATTTTTGTGAGCACATTTGTGAGGTCAGGCACTGATGTTGGACGAGAAGGCCTGGCTCACAGTCTCCGCTCTAATTCATCCCAAAGGTGTTCTATCGGGTTGAGGTCAGGACTCTGTGCAGGCCAGGCAAGTTCCTCCACACCAAACTCGCTCTTCCATGTCTTTATGGACCAAGTACCATTCTCCTGGCAACCGCCAAACCCAGACTCGTCCATCAGATTGCCAGACAGAGAAGTGTGATTGGTCACTCCAGAGAACACGTCTCCACTGCTCTAGAGTCCAGTGGTGGCATGCTTTACACCACTGCATCCCATGCTTTACAGTGCACTTGATGTAAGGCTTGGATGAGCTGCTCCGCCATGGAAACCCATTCAATGAAGTTCTCTACGCACTGTTCTTGAGCTCATCTGAAGGCCACACAAAGTTTGGAGATCTGTAGCTATTAAGAGTGACCCATTCTTTCACAAATGTTTGTAGAAGCGTCTGCATGCCTAGTGCTTGATTTATACACCTGTGGCCATGAAGTGATTGAACACCTGAATTCAGTGATTTGGAGGGGTGTCCCAATACTTTTGGCAATAAAGTGTAGGTTGAATTGGATATCTTCTTCAAAGCAAGTGAATGAAACCTGACTAATATTCAGCAACTCCAGTGCTATATTGTTATATATTGAAGTACATGAAGAATGAAGAACCCTTTATGTCATGTGGTCTTAAACTCAGTTTCTGGAGGGCCACTGTTCTGCAGTGTTTAGCTCCAACCTTAATTAAACGCAACTGATCTAGCTAATCAAAGTCTTCAGGATTACTAGAAACGCCCAGGCAGGCGAGTTGGAGCTGGTTGGAGCAAAACTCTGCAAGACACTGGCCCTCCAGGAACTTAGTTTAAGACCACTGCTTTATGTGATCTTGACGAGGTGACCTCCTGGTGACCCCCTGGCAGCATCGAGACATTGAGCATTAGCCCGTTTAATGGTTGATGCTTTCCAGAGCCATCAATACAATGACAAATGAGGGCTTGGTTTATTAAAGCAGAATTAGACCAGAGAGAGGGGGAACCAGAGAAACAAATGAAGAGGTGTGGAGATCCACTGAAGAGAGTTGATGAAGAGGAAGAGGAAAAAAGGAATGCAGAGAGCAGGATGGCCGAAGATAAATAATATCATTCTTTATTACTCCAGAACGGCTCCGGGAAGAGCGCACACACACACACACACACACACACATATATATATAGTATTACCAATCAGGCATAACATTATGACCACCTTCCTAATATTGTGTTGGTCCTCATTTTGCTGCCAAAACAGCCCTGACCCGTCAAGGCATGGACTCCACTAGACCCCTGAAGGTGTGCTGTGGTATCTGGCACCAAGATGTTAGCAGCAGATCCTTTAAGTCCTGGAAGTTGTGAGGTGGGGTCTCCATGGATCGGACTTGTTTGTTCAGTACATCCCACAGATGCTCGATTGGATTGAGATCTGGGGAATTTGGAGGTCAAGTCAACACCTCAAACTTGTTGTGCTCCTCAAACCATTCCTGAACCATTTTTGCTTTGTGTCAGGAGCATTATCCTGCTGGAAGAGCCACAGCCACCAGGGAATACTGGTGAAAACACATACACACACACACACACACACACACACACACACACACACACACACGTCCCTGCTTTCATGCAATAATGTGCAATAAAAATACCCATACTAATTGTCTTCTTGCAATCAATCACAATTACAAATGCATACACAGTTCATGCATAAATACATAAGTATAGGTCAGCACATTTATGTTACATAAATGTGCTGTAATTCAGATGGATATTTCAAGAGTTCTATATTCATTTATGATCGTCAATTGCTGAGTCAAAATGAGACAGATAAGTCGTTAAGAATTGGCTCTGTGAGTACAACGCTAATCACGCTGGCTCTTCTTCTTCTGCTTTATTTATTGATGCTTTAATGTCTCTTCTAATTCTAGCTTGCTTGTGTTTTGATTATAGCCTATGATAGAGTCATTAAAGGAACTCTAAGTGAACTGCAGTGACGTCATGCTGTTCTGTATGTTATTTAACATAGTGACATCCTTCAAATATTACAATATTACAAACCAACCATCAGTGACAGTAACAGATACAGGCAGGTTATCTGGGAGTGACGCGCTGCCAAGATGGTAGTGTTTACTGGGTTATAGTGTCAGTTCTACAAATCATTGCACATTCGATTTTTAAGGTTAGTTTTACTCATTGCTCTGCAAATTCATTTTTAATATAAAGATCACAGCTAAATAAATATGGACCCACTTTATATTAGGTGGCCTTAACTACTATGTACTAACATTGTAATTAATCATTTGATACAATCCACTTATTGTGTACATACATACCACTTACCCACACCACCACACCTGTCCCTAACTTTACCCTTAAACTGACCCACACCACCACACCTGTCCCTAACTTTACCCTTAAACTGACCCACACCACCACACCTGTCCCTAACTTTACCCTTAAACTGACCCACACCACCACACCTGTCCCTAACTTTACCCATACCACCACACCTGTCCCTAACTTTACCCTTAAACTGACCCACACCACCACACCTGTCCCTAACTTTACCCTTAAACTTACCCATACCACCACACACGTCCCCAACTTTACCCTTAAACTTACCCACACCACCACACCCGTCCCTAACGTTACCCTTAAACTGACCCACACCGCCACACCCATCACTAACTTTACCCGTATCCACCTCAGTATCAGCAAAAGTGCATTGCAATATAATATGATCACAATAAGTACATTGTACTAATTTTTTGATGTAAGTACATAGTAGTTAAGGCCATCTAATATAAAGTGGGACCATAAATCTAATATAAAGGTCATGGTTAAACATGCAAACTGCGTTTCCCAAAAGCATACATAGCCAATGTCTATTTATGAATTGACAAGATATATTTTATGTATTTGTGTCTATAAAATGAAAGTTGTGTTGTCCAAAACAGCATGTGAATAAAGACACTGAGACATTTTTCAAAAACATATTTTTATTTTTGAGTGAACAATAACTTTAAACAGTTTACTGACAGTGTAAAGTAAAGACCACTAAAATCATACCGTATTTTAAAATGGAAAACTTTTGGACTGTTTTTGGCTAAAAGATCTACGGCTGTTTAGGTGAGGAAAACTAACACTTTTACTGTTCTATATTGGATACAGTATGTAGGATTACTGTCCATATTTGTCACAAATACACAAAAGTTAAAAATCACAATTTAATTTATTATGCAGATATCACAAAAAGATTGATATTCAAAAAGATATATTCAAAATAAGGGGCATTTTAGCCATAGGTGTGAAAAGCCTTGACCACATAAATATGATCTAACACACTGGTTCCCAGTCCCAACCCTGGTCCTGGAGTTCCACCAACAGTACAAGTTTTGGATGTCTCTCTGATCTGACATAACCATTTCAGATCTTTAAGTTAGCAATTTGAACAAAACATTAAGCCATTACCGACATACCTAAATTATAACAACCACATGAAACAAACATCTTGGTTTCGGTCAATGCGCGGGACGTCAGGCTGTTTCTCAGGGGCCATTATGTTAGAGGATGGAGCTCATGTAGCACCTGAATTTGAGGCAGCAATTGAAAAAAATGAGGAAGATTGAGAGCGGATCTTTAACCTGTGGTCTTCATCCTACATGCAACATTTTTTATTTGTTGCTCAGAATGTAATGAATGGTCAGTCTCGATGCGTCGTCACAGGTAGTGGTTGTAGTCAAACTCCTTCTGGGTGTAAGCAGTCTGCATGAGGCCACTTTAACCATTGATCCATTGTAACAGGGTTCACTTGAGAAAAAAAAAAAGGCAAGGTGATTTCAAACTTAGTGAGGATGAATAATTAGCTCTTAGGTTAATATGCCTCATCTTTTTTACTTTCTTCCCCTGTGTATTCTGCTGCCTAGACTAGTGACTCTGCTATAAAATGTATACTTCATATGTATATGCTGCTTTACATGGTAGAGGCATCAGGGGCATCATAAATACATTTTGGATCAGTCTACTTAGAGTCCATCAAATACAGTGCTAAATATTTTCTTGGTCTATAAAGCCCTCCTACAAGTAAGCAGCACTTAACCTGATCCCTAAACCTAAATTAGGTTAAGACCCACCCCTTAAATCCACAGAGGTAGAGCTGGACTACATAGTCCATCTCCATCCATTTGACCCATTTGGATCATCAAAAATGATGATCGTGTTGGTAAGTACTGTATCCTGAAATTCTTTTTACAACACCAACAAAGATAGTTTACACTCATCCTCTTCTTCTACTTCTTCCAACGTGCATGCAGTTGAGTTCTGTTGACAATTATGCGTTGCTCAACATATGTCACTTACTCTGTTGCTCTGATTGGTTGTAGGTCTGTCCATTTGAGTGCAGAGGCATTTTCTTTCCTGGTTCGGTTGAAACGCCCCATAATCACAGCCCAATGGAGCAGTATCAGACTCAAAATACCTTGATTTCAATTGAAGATTCTCTAGCAGTGACATTTTGGCCAGTGCCTACGTTTACATTGTTACAATGTGAAGGGAGTCAGTCTAGCATAAAACTGCCTATGCACAATCTACTCTGCTTGACAGATTATATAACCCAAATAACTGGAAATAAGAGCAGATTATGCAGGGCAGGGTAGGGTTGGAATCACCCATGTATTCCAGTAGATACAAAGGTGGTAATTATCTGATCCCATAAGTTCACTTGAGTGCTTATAGACGACTTAAATGCTAAATCTAAATCTTTCCTTTTTCCCCACAGACCATGCATTACTATGAGTTAAAAGTTAAATATATATTTTATTATATACACTTATGGTCTAATTATATTTTAGGGATATGCTTTTTAAAATAATTCCCCACATGCCCGCTCATTAAGTAATTGCAAACTGTGGATTTTGTACATTAAAAATTACCCCTCACATCGTCATCAAAATGTCTTACTCTAAATGTCATGCATGTGATAATCAATGCAATGTCGACAAATGTTTACTTGGATTTGCATAAACCGTTACCATGTGGAAGTATAACATCATAAATATGAATGAATCAGATTACTTTTGGGCCAGGTAACAGACTGCAATTATTTTTCTCTTAAGACATTTCTCTTTGAAAAATCTAAAACATTTGCAATTATTAAACATGGAGTAAAACCAGATGCCTCCCCACATTCAAACAAATTGAAACATATGTGAAGCTGTTACACATGGGATTAAAACCTATGTTATGCTTTTTCAAGCAAGCATTTAATTACCATCATATTAGGGTCATTGGTTGTAAAGGGACAGATATCTAGCCTATTTCATTAAAACTAGAATCATGATTAAATGATTCATAGAATCATACTGCACAGTGAAGGAGCCATTTGCCAAAGCCAATCAATCAGTTCAGCATTTGGAGCCACATAATGACTGCTAGAGGTTTGACATTTGCTATCTGTTCATTCTGAAAAGCAACTCGAACTCACTGTGTGATGCAAATATATCGAGGGTTACTCGTTAGCCTGTCCTACTATAAAACTTATGTTAATTGTGTGACATGCTTAATAAGACGTGCCGTCATTTAAAAATAGTTTTTTGTCAAAGTCCTGTTTGCTAACGAACCGGAAGCTTTTTTTGCAGTGGGGTTAAGTTAGTTTTGTTTGTTCAGTAAAGGTCCCCCGCCTGTATCTGTTTAGCTAAACAGGAAACAACTGTGGTAATTTTAGATGTGAAGCGGAAAGCCATAAAGTTTTATGACGCGTTGGAGCAATAAAGTTTTACAAGTATGTACTGTAAATAACTGAAACAAAAGTGGAGCCCGACAATGAATCCGCATTACAGCAGATGTCCTCTTGAGAACCACAGAAAACACCTCAGACGCGCGATATCGCCCAATTACGCCACATAAATAACAAGGATATTATGAGGACGTGCATTTACGCATTCGTATTTATCATTGCTAATTTGCTATTAAACATGAAGCTATAGAAGAGCATTTTTTAAAGTACAAAAATAGGCTACACATCCATACACCCACCCACATATATATCCACCATCAATTTATTTCCCAAACTTGCCTTATGTAGGCCTGGACAGATGGCCAGTCCATCGCAGCATTGTTTTTATTTTTATTTATTTTTACAGTGCAACGTCATCAGTCATAAGGTGTTCCGACTGCGCCTCTTCCTATCAATCGTTGAGATATTATAAGCAATCAATTTTGATAAATTTCAAAAGGGGCAATGCCCAACAAATGTTTGTTTAATAAAAATGTAAAAGACGTCTTAAAGTTCAACACACTCATGTGAATGTAAAACAGTGAACAGCTACAAAGCATTCATTATAGTTATTATAACTGCCATGCAGAGGCCACACTTCACTCGTGACCTCACACATCAAATCGGATTTCTCTTTTTTCTCCTGTTTGTACGTAGGTTGTTGGAGTGAATATATGGCTGGTTTTATGACTAAAATCACAATGTAAGGTTATTTTCCTTGATGCTGTAATCGCTATTAATTAGATCGGTTAATATAAATTAATTGCATGCTGTAGCATAAGCCTAGGCCTATCTAGCCCAAACATGCTGTGAACTGTGATGACTAACTTAACATTGATTCTCTTAGTAGCATGAAAACAAAACCATTAAATAACATGGCAGAAAACATATTTACATCAAATACGTTATAGGACAGATAGATACTGGGGATTCTGGTGCGTTTTCTGAGAGAAAATGTAGAAAATACAAACGCACGGGCGTTTTAACATGTTTCTTAACAAAAAGCATCACGAAAGTGCACAGACTGCTGCTATGTTATTTAAAATGACAGCAGATGTGCGAGACGCATCTACCAGATTCATTTCACTAAGACGAAGAACCTATCTATTATAATAGATTTTGAAATGTGCCTTTGCTTTTCTCCCAACTCAGCCTTATAATCGCGATCTTCTTCCATTCTGAAACCAATTTGATCTGACACAGCAGGGCATGGACGATGTCTCCACACGATGACAGTCATATACAGATCGGCTATGTAGGCTATAATACTACTGTAATAGGCTATATTAGCCTAATGTAGGCGTATTTATAAAACAACAATGTCTTTAAAACAGGTATCATTGCATCCCAGCAAACATTTGGACGTTTAATGACCGTTGAAAAACGTCCCTCCGACACGTGGTTGAAAAATAGTTCCGAAATGAAAGTTGAACGGACGTATCTGAATGCATTTTTAGAAAATCTTCTGACATATTTTTACCATTTATGCCGTGCTACAGCGACTATTTTTGGCCAGGGACAAGACGTTGCTGTCGGACCAATGTTTGCTGCGATGCGGTTCGTGTTTTGAAAAATGTAATTATTTAATGTCATAACCGTCAGTAACAGTCATACATTTAGCGTTAGCAGACAGTTTTACGAGCAACTGATGACTGTTATAAAATTTACTACCGCTAGTTTTACTGTTTCCGAATAAGGTCTATAAAAATATATATTGAATGAACTAAAAAGACGAAAGACAGCGAACACATGTAGCAGAGAAAGTGAAAAAGCAACACCTCAGTTAAATTGAGGCAACCTTAACGTGCCTTGTGTAAAGTTTATTCACCCAAGGCTCATCTCTGATCAGATTTGGCTTATTTCCCACAGGCTGGACCAAGGACAGGTTTGTTCTCAGCGGTGTTTTCTCTCTACCACATCAGATGTTGGCCGTTCTTTTACAGACTCGTTTTGTGTATCTTGGTTTAGATTTAGGATGCTAAAATTATTCGGAATTAGATTGAGCCATTGTTGTGAACAGCAAAAGCAGCCCAGCAAACATCCGACGGGAACTTCGTGTCACTGGCCAAAAAATAGCCGCGGTAGGAAGGCATAACTCGATCATTTCACACAAATAAAGGATCACACAAAAGATTTCCTAAAAATGCATTTAGATACATCCGTTCAACTTTCATTTTGGAACTATTTTTCAACCCTGACGGTACGTGTCGGTAATTTTCAACGGTCATTAAACGTCCCAGCATTAAATTAGCTGGGAGCCTATACAGTAGATTGCTTGAACAACGAATGAGCCACTAATGAATTTACATATCATAGGCCGATTGAATTAATGCGGTAAAGTGTTTCATAAACTGTATTTGGAATGTGTATCATTAGCTAATATTTAGCCTATGTATTTGATTTGCTTTGAGGTTTTCTCGACCCAGTCATAAAATAGGTTGAATCAGAAGCTTGTTAATAGAGATAGTTGGGGAGTTTGTGTCACAGTGAAGAAAGCGGGACTGAAGGCCGACAGCGTCATCTGCTGTTAGGCTAAGTTTGGCCATGGACAAGCCACAATTCAGCATCGCAATTGAAAACTTTAATTTTTACCTTTTGTGAGGGGAAATGGAAAAGACATACGGAGTTCAGCTGCTGTTAATAGAGCCCTCACTTCATAACTTCAAAACCATTTCTTAAGTATTTAAATTATTCTTAGTTGTAAAAACAGAAACAGAAGCAGCATCACATGATAGCGCAACCACACAAAGACGATACCATAGGCGACTGCTTCTTACTGTACTTTCACAATTATTTCGTGCTACTTTTAACATTAAATTTAATTCGTTGAATACAGAGATTCCATAAGGTATAACAAGTAATTTGTTCATTTCTGAATTGTTTGAATTGGCTACCACAGTGAAGGACTTCACAATAGCCACAGCAACAACTTTTTTTTTTTTTCTTTACCGATATAATGGGACGACGTTTTATTATTTTAACGGGGTTATGTACGATAAAAGGTAGGCTTAACTAAAACTAACGTTACATATTAAAGATTCATACTGTCTTATTGCCTTCAATAATTCTGCATGTTGTAAACTAAAGTTTAGGATATTCATGTGTCCATCTGTTTTCTTGAGACTTCTAAGTTAACCATCAGACGTTTTTGAATGATCACGTGTTACATGTTAAAGTTTAATTGGGAAATTAAGAAAATAAGAAAATTGGGAGAAAAGTCTCAACATCATCTAAGTAGGAATAAATAGACAGTATCTCGATGCCAATCTCGCCTTGTTATTTACGGGTTGTTTTTGTTGTCATTTTAAAGTTCCAAAGTTGCACACACGACTTAGTAATGAATAGGAAAGCAGGCAGTCGTTACATTCATTACAACTTTATTGAATATTAATTTACGTGATTTTCAAGCATTGTATTCATATCGCTTGCTATATTCCAAATTTTGAAAAACTATCAGAGAATACTTTTTTTTTCAGAGTATGGTTCTTACAGAACGTAGCACAAAGTAAAGAAAACCACAAAACAGACATTTTTAATGAAAACTACACAAATGCTCATCAAAATTATTTGAATCTCATATATTTACAAACATTTACAATGTACTAGTTATTATCGATTTTACAGTTTACGATAATAGTACACGATCATGAATTATTATATATAAAAAATAAAATAAAATAAAAAAAGGACAGAAAGAAAAAGCCTACTGGAATTGCCGTAATGAGTTTGGTCAAAATCTGCATCCACAGTCCAACATCAAAGATATCCAAAATTTCCAAAAAAAAGTTTATTATTATTATTATTATTTATTTTTTTAAGAATACCCAACAGAGAGTAAATCAATATGAAGATAAAAATGTAGCTGTCTGTCCACTGGTAGCATTCTTTGATGTAATTCTAGGAACGTCATTTTTGGAATTAAACAGGTTTCCATAATTTTCGGAAAAATAATAAATGGGGAGGCAAAACACGTTTCGCATAGGCGTATAATTGAAATGTAACAGTTTTTGGTGTTAATAAATTGTGCAAATCATGAAAGTTCGACAGGTATCCTATTTATCACATTATTTCACAGTGAATGCTGCGGACCCGTTAATAAGGTGGCAAGGCCGTCAGTTATGCTCCTTTTTCTCTGATGTTTCCCCTGCTTCTTCTTTGTCCGTGTCCTGGCCAGCTTCTACCGAGCCACTGTCATTGAGGGCGGATGTGAGATTGCTCTCCTTCTTCCACTTCATCCGACGGTTCTGAAACCAGATTTTAATCTGGCGTTCCGACAGACACAACGCATTGGCGATTTCGATTCTTCTGCGTCTTGTCAAATAACGATTGTAATGGAATTCTTTCTCTAGTTCTAAAGTCTGGTATCGCGAATAGATTTGGCGACCTCGCCGTCTGTCGGACCCATAGCCAACTCCTGTTAGAAAAGAGATTATTTGGTTAAAGTCAGAAGAAAAGGCTTCAAATATAGTACAGATATGTTCAAAAATGGTTGGCTAATGTAGATTTAATTTTATTCATCACTGTCCCTTCCTCTGACTAGACGTATTTTAACCTTCTCGACAATAATTCTTAACGTTTATGCATTATTTGCTGTAGGCTACTGAATAGATTTGGTTGGTGACGAAGCGTGTGTCGGATTTTCTCTGACGACAAAACGCATTTAGCGCAGGGCAATAAGGATCAGTTTCATCAACGCTTTATGGGGCAATAAAATGTGGGTTTCCCAGTCGTAAAAACAGGTCCGTCCTGTACTAAATATATCTCTTTTGTGTCTATACTCACCACTGTGCGAGTTCATCCGCTGCATCCATGGATATATTTGAATACTTCCTTTCGGTTCCTGAGACGCAGCCTTGCCTTGATCTGAAGCGTAATCCTGGGTCAATGAACCCTGTGTTTGCCCAAGGCTTTGCCTGCAACTTGGAAGCATATCCTTGTCCTGGTAGAACACATTTGATCCGTACTCGTACGATCCTCGGCTTGACCCGAACATTACGTTTTCTTGTGGCGAATAGAACGGATTGGTGTATATCCGGTTTGGGGCCACGGCTGCGCTATATGGCGAGAAGTGTCGCACCGGGTCATAGTTTGTCGAGCTGAGGGTTACATTGGACAGAACTTCTTGACCGCCGTTTAAATGGCACGAGAGCGGCGGGTTCGTAAAATAGGAATTCATACCTTTCCTTTAAACGCCACTTTTTCTCTCACTACCTTCTCTTTTTCGCTCACGGACTCTTTATCCTTATCAACCTATATCTTATTTCAAGTCTCTTATAAATACTTTATAATTTATTTCAGAACCCCAGCAGAGAATGTGCACTCAGCCTAATGTTTCCAAATCTTCAAGTCTTCAAATTGACAAGATGATAAGATCTGCTGACCACTCCGATAAAAAACAAAACAAAACAAGAAGCAGTTTGAGTATGAAAGTATGAAATAATATCGTTTCTTTGCCCTGTTATAACAGCGTAAGGAAGGGAACATAACGCATGCACACTCCTTATATTGAGATATTTGATTATTGATTCTCTCTTTTCTCTCTGGCTTTCACTCTCTTTACACCTCCCTTCCAATGTGTCTCTCTCTCTCTCTCTCTCTCTCTCTCTCTCTCTCTCTGTCTCTCTCTCTCTCTCTCTCTCTCTCTCTGTCTCTCTCTCTCTCTCTCTCTCTCTCTCTCTCTCTCTCTCTCTCTCTCTCTCTCTCTCTCTCTCTCACACACACACACACACACACACACACTTTCCCAAACATTTCTAAAGTAGTTTGATGGTGGCTCGGCTTTATAAATCATTGGTATATATCTTTTTTTTTTTTTTTTCTGGCTCGTCAAAGTAATGTCTTGTAATACAGAATTATGTCCACAAGCCTCAGCCCCTATAGGATAAACGAGATTAAGGTTTAGTAATAAAATTACGTAATTAGTGAATAGCCCTCGCTTCACTGGTTTGGTTAAAAAAAATCGATTAACATTATTTTCCCCCAGACGCTTAACGACGTAAGGAGTTCAAGCTGATTGTTATTCATTTTATTGGGTTTCTATATATTTATTTGTAATTATTTAAATGATAACGTATAACATTTGACAGAAAGAAAAGGCACACTACATACAGACTACATTTGAACAACTGTTTTTAAAACTAATGCATTTTCTTGTGTCTGTTTCAGTGTTACGATTTTCAAAACCATACATGTCAGATGGATGAGCCTATTGTGTTCATTAAACAAATATAAACACATTTAATATTGTATCGTTTTAAGCATCGTATTCCTCTTGCCCAACTGAACATGCTACTTATTTACATTTGCGTTTCATTGATAATATAATGACATATTTAAGTAGGCCCTACACCAAAAATGCCCAGATAAATCACTAAATGAATCCACTATCAGGTGACGAGGCACATTATATCTTCGCTTTAATGGATGGCTCATGGTTGTTGCTTTAAAGGATGTTTAAAAGAGGGGGTGGTTTATGGTTTTACTGCAGAAGAATTCCTTAACGCCTGTGTAAAGTCGTAAAAGGAGACAAATGATATGGTTTACTGGCGTTAGCAGCTATGCATAGGCTATTCTCACAAGGAAATGACACAAAGTTTTTCAGTTTTACAGTCACTTGTAAATATGACTTATGCTGTGCAACTTAATCTTGAATGCGATCCTGTCCTATAGTTTAAGCGAAAATTCTGATTTGCTTTTAAATGAACTGTAAGCTACTTTCCCTATGGTTGTTATTACAGTGATATTCTCAAAGCGTAACAAGAGCAAATTAAACTTCCGTTTAAATTACGTCATGTTAAACAAATGGATAGGAATAGGCCTATTTAAGAAATATAACAGGACATAAACTATAACATTTCAGTGCATGGAATCTTAAACAACCTGTACTAAACAAATAGATTAATATTTCTAACCCTATATTAAAATGAAGTATATAGGACCTGACACAAGCATCATAAAAGGCAATCGCATTTTACACTTGTTGCAGCAATTCTGTGCCGTTTCCTCGTAATCGGACATGGAGAAACGTGGGGTTTCTTTGAGTTGTTTTTAGGGAAAGTTTATCGCTGATGTTCATGTGAATCTCATGACAGGCGCTGTTGAATGTACATACATTGGCTATAATCAAAGCCGCTTTCTCGATTTGAGGGGCCGCTATTTGGAATGAAGGACTGCATTCATTTTATTTATGCAAGTAAAGCTGTATTTATTTAGCACCTTTTAAAACAGTGTTTACAAAGTGCTTTGCAGAACAGAAATATACACAGAGGAAGAAAATCTATTAATATTAAATCTGAACTCAACAGGTTAGGTTTGGTAACACTTACAATAAGTTACAATAACTACATTAACATGAACTAATAATGAACTGCTCTTATAAAGCATTTATTTATCTTTGTTAATGTTAATTTCAACATTTATTAATACTTTATTAAAATCTTGTTAACATTAGTTAATGCACTGTGAACTAACACGAACAAACCATGAACAGCTGGATTTCTATTACCTAACGTTAACAGATGAACTAATGCCGAACAGAGGTGTTGTTCATGGTTAGTTCATGTTAACTAATGCATTAACTAATGAAACCTCATTGTAAAGTGTTACCAGTAAAATAAACAGCGGGTAGGCCTAGCTATAGCATGAATTGTATTTATTGTGCAATTTATACGCAGAAATGAGTTTTTGCGTGCATATAAGCACTTTATAGCGTGTAATACGCACGTATCCCACACCACTAATTCTACCCAAGGGGTGTACAGTGCGTATCATATGCACGTAAAATCTCATTTTTGCCTATAAATTGCACGACAAATAAAATTCGTGCTGTAGATATACTCACTTTCATGAGATTGTGTTCTCAATGAGAATATTTCACATTTCTCATTAGCTGTCAATGTGCAGTGAATTGGAATTAAAGAAAGACAGACATGTTGATAGATGGAGTGGATTTGTGCAGGGAAGTGTTTTATTTCAGTTCTTTTTGGCTTGGCTGGCCTTTACAACAGTCCAAAGTGACGGAAAATGCTGTCGTCAACACGTGTTGCTTCGAAAATACTATATTCCGTAAATCTTGTAAAAAAAAATACATCTTACGTTGAAAAACAACATACTGCTATAACACTACATAAATTAAGCATCTTGAAAAACGATAACAACATCAATAATAATTAAGAATGAAACGTCAGGAAAATTAAAATGACTAAATTACTAAAATACGTTTTAAGTTTTAGTTTATTTTAATTATTATTTTTATTTAATTTATAAAATAGCCTACTTTTTAAAGTAAAATAGTTTTATTCTAGTTATTGTATAACTTTTTATTTAACCCAGAGCAGTGAAATATTTTGGAGGTACTGATGGCAAATAATGAAGTCCCCCTTCAGATGACCTTTTGACCTTATGAAATGAGTCTCTGGGTGCCTGCAAATAATGCGGTTTTTCCTTCAAGATTTGTACATGTGTGGTCATTCACAGATGTTGCTAAGATAACTGATATCAATATATTGCTGTTTTACAAGTTACTGTATTTAGAATTTATCATCATAGGCCTATATATTTACATTATGTGTCTGTGGAAATCCTTACAATTCTATTGGTGGGAAATGGTGGATTTTTTTATATTGATGCTTTTTTTTTTTTTTTTTTTTTTTGCAAGAGTTGAGTGGTTGATATGCTCTTACTTTATCTGTTTTTAGACAATTCTCTCAAATTCATGGAATTCCTCTTCTATGGACTTACATGGCTGCCATTCAAATATTAGTATTTGAAGCCCAAAATAAAAAAAAAATTGAAATCTCAATTTTATGGTACGTTTTTGAATGATTCAGATTTATTGAATGACCCAATTTATGTTTTCAACTCAAAAGGACATTGCCTCATAAATTATTGCACTAAAAATGCTGGTTGTTTTAACCCAATTTTGGGTCAAATATGGACAAACCCAACCGTTGGGTTAAAAATGTAATTAAAAAAAAAAAAAAAAAAAACAAATTGAACCGAACAGCTGGGTTTGTCCATATTTGACCCAAATGTGGGTTAAAACAACCGAGCATTTTTTAGAGTGTGGAAATGCTGAGGAGAATCATGCATAAATGAACACTAGATGGCAGTGATGCCGCCATGCTTGTCTACAAAAAGAAGTTACTTTAGGCTTCTTCTCATTCTGTCTTTTGGTGTTTTTGGAAACTAAAACATATTTCAAACATACTTTATAATCTCTGCGTTTATTGAAATGTCAAAGAGACATAGGCCTATATTTAAAACGGCATTTACTTATCTTACAATAGTGTTTGCAAGAGTGCTAACCACTAACTGACTGATAAATTAAAGCGCGCAAACTTACCGAGGCTTACCAACAGATCCGCTGCGATGCGGCGATGATCGCGAGCATCTTCTCAAATTAGGAAATCCACATTTGGTGATAATCCATTCCTGTTTCCTTTAGTGCAAAGACAACGCTCTCGACTTATTTCAAAACTAAAACTATTGACATTTGAAGACCAAATGCAGTGAGAGGACGATAGGTAGAAACGACTGTCAAGTCAATAATTAACGTTGTTGCAGTTGTAGGACTAAAAGCCTAATGTTCGGCGTTCAGCCTGATGGGGCAGAGACATCAGTATAAAGTTCATTATCATGGAGAGGACACCATGTGACGGAGCACAGCCAATCCATCCCTGGGCTAAGTCGTAAACTTTTATTACAGCTGTAAATTTTTCACCAAACAACCAAGACTGTCGCGCCTTCTTTCCATCATGGACGATCGCTTTTCTTGCTAAACGAGTCCTAGGCTTTCTGAATGCAATTACATTCTCATAGACTTCAGACTTGCATTCTTTAATTTATGTAGTTATTTATAATTTAATTTATATTGACATTTAAATAAATAGATAGATTGCATGCGTAGCCTAGCCTACTATCCGTGCTATAGGCTATTAGGCTACATCACCTTCATACACATTTGCCTTCAAACTAAATGACAGTAAATAATATAAATATTCACCATCTTAAATATCAAGACGGTAGGCTTGTTGTAGTATCTTCATCGGGAATGACGTTACCCTGGTTCTGCTTCCTATTTTAGTTGTTTGTGTTATTTTATCATTTATGTTGTTAGTGATGAAAATGAGTCTTTGGCAAAATCCGGTACAATGCATGAAATGAAAACCTTTATGTTAAAAATTGTACATGGACCCTTCTCAAAATAAATAAACACACAGAGGAAAATGTCCGTGAGTAAGCGCCTTAACTAATGCTGAAGTGCGTTATTGTCATACAGTAGTATGTAGACTACAGTACAAAAATACTCAGCTTAGCTTTTTAGCAGCTATAATAACATTTAAAAAAATGAAAATATAAAAGCTATAAAGCACTGGAATCAAAAATACATATATAGCCTATTATAAATAATGTATATTTTTACTTGTGTTAAGCGCTTTTGTTCTTTCCAGGAAACATACTAACGAGCTATAGACTTTATTTCACTATCGATGATCGAAACTGAACACGGCATTGGGAAAACATGGCAGGGATGCGTTTGCCAAGAGCATCGTAGGCCTACGTTGATCGTAATTACCATTGGTGGCGATTATTCTACGATCAATTTAGGCTTACAATGTTTGGAAAACACAGCCCGTATGGCTTATCTACTTCACACAATTGTTGGTCCTGAAGTAGGCCTACCTACATACTGCAGATTTGTGTAGGTCTCCCTAATAAACTTATCCTCCTTGGTAGACCCTTACGAAAAAGAACCATGGTTTTACTACAAATAATAAAAAAAAAACAATAAAAAAAAAAACAAAACAACAACAACATGGTTATTGTAGTTAAACCATGGTAACCACAAATTAACTAGAGTTTTGCTACTCTAACCATAGTTTAACCATGGTATTTGTGGTAAAACTGTGGTTATATAAATATAATATAATCAATTAGCCAAAAAATATGGTTACTACACTTTTACTATAATAAAACCATGGTTATTTTTTCGTAAGGGGAGACTCCAAAACTTGCATGAAATAGTGTCAGATAAAGAAACAAATATCGTACGAATTAGCCAACTCTTAAAATGTTTACGAGATTGTGTTGAATATTCAGTGTTCAATAGGTCTACTCAGTTCACCTCATTTGTGGGATAATGTTGCATACCTCAAATTTTTGACTCTTCCTTCGTTTCCTTGGGATAAAGGGAGCAGAAATCGAGGACTTGCATCAATTCTTATGTTGAAACGTGTGTAGGCCTATCGTGTGTTTACACACGCACACACTGTTTGTGAATTGTGGGGACATTCCATAGGCGTTATGTTTTTATACCGTTAAACCTACCCATATCACACACACACACACACACACACACACACACACCCCACCCATCACAGGAAACTGCACATTTTTACTCAGTCTGTCACAAAAACACGCGCGCACACACACGCAAATTTTGTCCCCCATAATGGAGGGTTTACCAGGACGCACGCACACGCGCACACACGCACACACACACGCGCGTGTTATGTTTTCATGTTTTATGGGGACATTCCATAGGCGTAATGATTTTTATACTGTACAAACCGTATATTCTACCCCCCTACCCCTAAACCTACCCATCACACACACACACACACACACACACTACCCCTAAACCTACCCATCACAGGAAACATTCTGCATTTTTACATTTTCAGAAAACATCACTTAGTATGATTTATAAGATGTTTTCCTCATGGGGACCAAAAAATGTCCCCACAAGGACAAGGATTTCGGATATTGCCATCTTTGTGGCAATCTTCATTAGGTAGGGTTTACCACGCGGTAAGCAGGAGCGCAAACGCGTCGTTAAATAGAAAAGGTTAGTAAGCGATTTTCCACCCTAAATAATGTTAACACACATGTTGGTTGGGCTACTACTTCCAGTATAAGTGTCTCACCGTAACGCAGATGTTTGCTTCTTTTTTAAGACAAGGCGACATCAACTGCCACAAAAAAACGAATGGTCTTAACTTATGCTAATCCCGAATATGTCCCTCTCTATGACTGACCATAACTCAAATCCACTTTGCTTGAGGAGTGTGTGGATGCATGTGTATGTAAATAACACATTTTTTTACCCACACTTCCTTTGGCTTTGAGTCCATACAAACAACTTTTTTTGAGACCTTTTTTTTTAGGTCTCAGAATCCTCACCACAGTCTTTCCATATTTATTTTCCCAGCAACTGATCTGACTGACCCGCCCTTCTTTGAAACCTCATCACACTGGGAGACACACCTCTATCTGTCTAGACATTCTGTAAAATGATTAAATAGAACCTGCTCTCATCCTTGATTGGTGGAATTGTTACGGGCTGCGTACGGAACCTGGAAAATGCTGCCTTTGGAGGACACATTTCAAGGTAGGAAGGCATCAAGGCATGTCCGAATCCAATGTTAGCTTCACTTCCTGTCTCCTGAGAGACCTTCATCCGATGGATTTCTGAAGCCAGCATATATGTAACCTTCGCTGCCTTTGAGATCCCACAATCCTGTGCGGTTCATTCTGTGACAGTTGAGCAAGAAAAAAAAGATGGCGTCTGAAAGTTGCGTTTGTTGGTCAGTTTGTGTCTAAATGTAAGTTTTTGACCAACATCTTCCACTTGTCATTTCTAGCGAGAAATTACTATTGTAGTAATTAAATATTTGTTTAGTTCTCACCAAAGCTCTCTCCATTTTCCTGTGGATAATTAAACTGTTACACTGCCTCAGAAGTCTGTCCGAGATCAGTTTCATGAGGTGCCTTTCATGCACAAACGCTGCCTTACAAGTCAATGTCTTATAAGGCAGCGAGGCAAGGAGTCAGCTGCCTAAGTTTTCAGACGCAGCCCCGGTCTCCCCACCTGGTTTCAGCAAAAATCATCTCAGAGGAAGGATGGCTGCCCCCTGCTGGTGGATAGTGGCAAATTCATACCCTGACATCAGGCCGTTATCCTATAAATCAGTGCTGGCCAACCATGCTCCAGTCCACATATCGGATGTCTCCTTTATCTGACACAGCCATTTCAGGTCTTGAAGTTTTACCACCCAGCTCACAAGTTAAATCAAGACTGATTAGGAATACATACAAAATGTGCAGTGTTGAGAGAACTTTACCCGGGTTGGGAAACACTGCTATAAATCAGTGGTTTTCAAACCTGTCCCGGAGGCACCCCAGCCCTGCACATTTTGTATGTCTCCCTTATCAGACACACCCAATTTAGTTCTTGCAGTCTCTACTAACGAGCTGATGAGTTGAATCAGGTGTGACAGATGAGGGAGAAATGCTGGGGTGCCTCCAGGACAGGTTTGAAAACCACTGCTATAAATGATGAACAGTTAATGTTATCATGTAAATAACAACAAGAAAATAAATATAAGAGTAGAGTATGGATATAAGCATCGTAGCATGAACAATATAGCCTAAAGAAATCATTGCTGTACACAACTATCAGAATAAAAATAACTTCATATTGGCTGTGATACCTTGTGTCTTTAATCTGATTCAATGGACCTTTAGCTATTGTTTGTAATGATTTGACAGTGTGAGTGACATCTAGTGTTCATTTATGTGTTCATTTTAAATTGCCTCAATGGATTGGGGATGTACCAATTGTCCACTACCAGGTCACAGTCTTAAGCAACAAAAACAGTTTTTAACATTGATAAAAATCAGCATATTGAATGATTTCTGAAGGTTCGTGAGACACTGAGGACGGAGTAATGGCTTCTGACAATTCAGATTAGCATCGCAGGAATAAATTACATTTTAAAATAGAAAATCCAAACATTTTAAAAATGTTGTGAAATATTACCACATTTATTGTTTTTACTGTTTGATTAAATAAATGCAGCCTTCAAAAACATTAAAACATTGTTCTAGCTTGTGTCTGTTATCTGATTTATTGTTATTTTCTGCCCATTTACATTCTAATTATTAATTTTGATAGTACTCACATTCTAACTCCATATCGAGTTTTTCTGGAGGAGTTGATAAATTACTCAACTAAGCTTGTATGTCTATTTTCATGTATTCTTTACTTCAATGAGCTCAATTCTGCCTTAAATTAATACATTGTTAGCTAACTGTGATTTGTATATGTACATTTTGGACTTCTAACTTGGACACGGTCTCCTCTGATAACAGATCATTCTAAATTGTAATATAGACATGCATTTTCCGTAAAGCTGCTTTGAAACGTTATGCATTGTAAAAAGCGCTGTACAAATAAATGTGAATTAATCAAATTCCTAAAATACGTTTCTCGAATCATGTTGCATGTATCTTATCATCTACAGTCTTAAATGCTTGAAGCCTACATAACATTCCTACCAAAGTGCACCTGAGAGTGTTTCGTTTTGCCATGTCGTGTTCAGCGGGCTTGCAGTGTGCAAAGCTGTAGAATGGATTTAAATTTGGTGACATAAACGGAAGTTCTTATTTGAGAACTAAGATTACATTTTAAATGGCGCGTGTGTACAATAATTTATTTATTCCCAGCAAAACGACGTATTATTAGAACTAAGCCTTACATCACTTAAATGCAATCCACTTACACAACTTTCAGTCAGCCTCGAATAATCAAATTAATCGTTACCAGATTCGTTTCTGAACACACGCACAGTTTTAGTTTCCAATATTGTTTCAATAATTTCCACCTTTCATTCCATACATACTCAACCATTTAACCTGGAAGTTAACAAGATGACATGAAGAGAATTAGTTATGCAAAACTGTTTTCAAATAGGGCCTATAAACTGTAAAGTGAGTAGATTATCAGTTTTTAATCTAGGCCTATAGCCCAGCAGAAAACACTATAAATGATGAACGATTGATGTTATCATGTAAATAACAACAAAGAAAATAAATATAAGAGTAGAGTATGGATATAAGCATCGTAGCATGAACAATATAGCCCAAAGCAATCATTTCTGTATACAGCGATCAGAATAAAAATAACTTCATATTGGCTGTGCTTGATACCTTGTTTGTTTAATCTGATTCAATGGACCTTTAGCTATTTTAATCTAGGCCTATAGCCTAGAAGAAAACTAGAGAATCATTATGCTCAAAGAGCAAAAACGAAACAAACACAGGTAAATGGATCTGAAAAATACAATGCATCTAACCTGCATGTGGCTAAATTAATAACATATCTGTGACCAAAAGCTTCAAAAGAGCTTATAGTTTCATCGACAGTGAGGAATAATTGCGATTCATGAGCAATACTCGGAGTGTTGCGGCAGGAAAGATATAGCTACGCGTGTTGTCTATTTCATTTGTTAAACAAACAGACAAAAAAATTATTGTATCTTGCCTTTAACATTATTGTACCTTGTAAATATGTAATTTACATGTCATTCCGCAAATTAAAATAATGCAATTTTGTAGGTGTTTTCTGTACTCTGTAGGTGCACAACATTTTGTTGCTAAGCCCGCATTAGCACGGCGCGTCAGTTTGAAAACAAATAATTTGGGGAAACTGAACGTACTGCCTCCAAAACAACGAACTAACATTTAAATATGAAACAAGATGCACTCATTTCGAAACCCCCTGTTCGCCAACAATATCAATACGTATATCTTACCAACAAAGCTTGGAGAGCGTTGCCTCTGGGTTTATAACCCCAATTCACCCACCGACGCCATAGAATGGCCACCATATAAAACCGACGAAGATGTTGAAAGGATAGAAATGTGTGTGTATTTTGGAGCCGGGGGCGGTGGTTCATTTACAATGCCATTTGTGGAGCCTGCGCAAGGATAATTTGTCGGAAACGGACGGCCTTGATGAAGGCCAACTGACGTAATCAAGGCAGTTTCTTGTTGTCAATCCAGGAAGTCAATCTCAACAACATCAAACTACCTAAACCACGCATCAGCTGAACAGGCTAGCCTACACTTCGAGGCGTTACTCTAAAGGTTGTTGGGTATGCCTTAAGCTATAGGCCTAACACAACGTCTATACGACAACATACGGAAGAAAAAAAATACACAAAGAACGCACACGAACGCTGTTAAAATATGAAAGCTCTCCAAAGTGAATGAGCATGTAGCGTATACCCTTCATAAAACCCCCAACACATTCGACATCAATTAATTCTGCTGGACATGCTAATCTAAAGCCCCACTAGCAAAGTGTGCATTTCAGATATCCTCTGATATCAAACAAAACGTGAGCACATTTCGTGCTTTACTTAATAGCCCATACATATATTAATTGTTCTATATGCTAAAAAAAAGATAAAACAAAAAAACCATGACGTTCGTATTCGCACACTATCACACCACCTTAACAAGAATAAAAATTATAACATTTTAAAGACCTCCACGGCATTACCTGAAATATGAAAACATAATCAGCTGCCCTGTTTACATTAGTGCCAAAATCTGGGTTTACCTCATTGTTCTTCTCCCCGCGACGGTTTGCGCTCCTGCTTACCTACTTCCACATATTAATTCCATCACGCTCCTCTGTCCTTGCATTTTTAGCCATTATTATAAACAACCCCTGTGTAATAGCAGCCTCTAAGGGGCGAAGCGCCCTTTGCGCACCATGTGAAATGAGCTCCAGAGGAAAAACATATTTACACAAGCCCGTCCTACTCTTCACATTAAAACACATCTTTGTTGCGTCTGCTCTTTGTAATATCCTAAGTAAAATCCTAATCTCCCACTCTTTTGAATCCATATACTTGCGTTGCTATTTTATTACTTTCTGTGACCACGCGCTAATGAACAGTATGTCCCACTTTTATCGTAATTCAGGGGAACACGTTCAGTATATAGTGGACACGAGGAAACGACATGTAGAAGTAAAACAATGGGATTATTTTTTAAATTATTTTTATTTACCAATCAATTTTTAGGTTTCAGGATTATTTTAACCAAACTTTGTATAAAGATGATTCTCAACTATGTAATGAAATATAACGAACTGAACTGATATACTATTTTGCATACTTTATGCAATATGTGGGTAAAATGACCATAAATGGCTAGTCCTATTCAATACAATGTATTTATACACTGTAGCTAATTTGCATATTAATGTGTTCTTGTGCAACATGTAGGCCTAATGAAAAAAAAGAGTGCAATAAAGGGATTATTGGCAACATTTTCATAATAATTTTCCAAAAATGTAATTATTAGCCTTCTTTTAAAATGAGATAAGACAGCTTGCCTTGCAGTGCCAGTGCTTATATTCTTTAAATTTATTTATTTAAAAAGGGACAGTGTACATTACCAGATGACCAGATGAGAAGTTTATCTATGTATCATATTTTATCTTACTTTTATTTTGTGATTATTTTAATTCCCTTTTCTGTGTAGCACTTGGAATTACCATAGTGTATGAAATATGCTATATAAATAAACTTGCCTTGCCTTGCTTACATTAATCAAC
Source organism: Paracanthobrama guichenoti (assembly GCA_018749465.1). Taxonomy (NCBI): domain Eukaryota; kingdom Metazoa; phylum Chordata; class Actinopteri; order Cypriniformes; family Gobionidae; genus Paracanthobrama; species Paracanthobrama guichenoti. The sequence continues at coordinate 5,734,157 of JAGHMJ010000029.1, forward strand.
ATTCATGAATGTAAATGTACCCAAATTAGCCCAAAGGCTAGTTTTCATTAGTAGTCCCTTTGTCAGATGTTATTAGGCCTAAAACTACAGAAAAGAAATAAGAAAACAAGAATAACAACAACCGTAGTAAAACCAGAAAAATACAATTAAACAATAAACAAAACAAAACAACAAAACAAAAGGCAATATATACATTTTTATAAGAAGAGAGATAAAAAACAAGATATTATGGGTTAAAATAATATTAATAATAATAAAATTATTAATAGTAATAATAGAGGAAGCAACATTAATGTTCACATTGTTGATTATGAAGAAGCCATTTCTTAAAATGATACTTAAATGAGTTAAACAATGTGCATTCTCTAATTGTTTGTGGTACGGTATTCTGTACAGTATATGGTGCTCTGAATGAAAAAAACAGCTTGCCAAAGGAAGTTTTCCTACGTAGAAATATACAATCTGCACCTCTAGTTATTCTGTTTTTAACAGATTTAAAATAAATAAAATCAGCTGAGAAGGAGGAGCTAAACCATACATAATCTTATGAGCTCAGGCAACAACATACATACCTCAAGCCCAGCTGCCCGGACTAGAGCTGCAAGCTGCTTCTGCCTGGTGTCCCAAAACCCGTCATACCAAACTGGACGTGAAAGTGACTGGACAATCTAATGAATAACCAACAACACTTAAGGTATCAAGTGCTTAAAGGTCACTTAAAGCTTCCCAGTGTTACAATCCCTAGACATACACAGCTACATTTCAAAATAATATGGTCAATCACACAACCAGTTAGGTGCCAAACTGAATGCTTCTGCTGTAAAGTTTGGAGATGCTGAATCATTTGATGACTTTGCCTTATCCATCCATTTGTTATAGTAGGGAGGCTTAGGACTCTAGAAGGCCCAAATGGCTATGGATTAGGAAGTGGATCTCATGTCGATTGCCTTCTGCAAAATGCCACTGTCATACCGGGTCATACAGTTTTGTGGAGTACTGCTTTAGCCCAGACATTCTCCAGACTGGCACAGACTGTATCTACTCCCTACCCAATTTCTCTACATGGCTACAGCCTTAGGCTAAGCGTATTTCAAACAGGACAGCAGCACTTTTTTCAAGTGAAGTAACCAGGACAACTAAGAAGGATCCACACACACCTTCTCGCCCTAAGGACATATCCACCTCAATCTTTTACTCCATTAACAGTACCTCACCTGTTCAAGGACAAGCAAGAGTTAAGACACCCAAATTACAACAATACTGGATACTGCAGCAATACTGCGAAGTGGCTGGATTCGCGAGACCATGAGATTTGTCTGTCTGATGTTGCTTTTCTTGATTTATCCTGTTATTTCTTGAATTTGTTCTGCCATGGATATAGTTAGCTAAATGGTTATGTTTTGTCCGGTTTACTTGTGTTTATTGTTGTTTATTGCTGTGTCCTACTTTGTTGTGCTGTAGCCTTAAAAGTCCAGTTATGAACGATAAGGATAAAAGATTTGTAGCTGTGTTTTAGGGACAGATTTACTAAACGGCAAAAAATCACAGATGGAAGTGGAAAGTTCAGCACGTGATCTACTGACAAGCAAATTAAAGAACACAAAGGCAGCCATATAATTTCTATTATGACCAGCGCAATCTACCAGTTAGTGTCTGGTTTAAGACATGCTTTTTTTTTTTTTGCCAATAAATAATAGTGCAAACACCAGTAAATTGACGAGCCTTAGTAAATCACCTTGCATGATTCATTTAAATACTCTCCTCCCATAAATTTTGCATCTGAAAGGGAAAATCCTACAAATGCATATGCAATACGATCAGCCGCAAAAATAACGTTGTCCACGCCTTTTCAGTGCTAATGTATCACTGCGTGTCTTTAGTGAGTCCTGACAGTAGTTTTTTACCTACAAAAGAGGGTCTGCGCTGGTGCAAGCTGTTAGTAAATTTACATTTATGCATTTGGCAGACGCTTTTATCCAGAGTGTCTTACATTGTATTCAAGGTACACATTTTTTGTCAGTTCTTGCTTTCCCTGGGAATCAAACCCATGACCTTGGCGTTGCTAGCGCCACGCTCTTATTGTTTGAGCTACAGGAAAGCTAGTAAAACTGGCCCTTAGTCGTTTAAAATACATCTCAATTATCTTGTATCTAAATTTCACATACAGTGCCTGTGAGCAGGAGGATTTTGTATTTGAACTGTGCGGCTTGGACACGGTGTCCATCAAAAATACGTTATAAACCCCACCCTCCCCATGTAATTGAATGGAATGTGAGACAAACCAAACAATCAAATTACACTTCAAATAATTTTTTACCAAAGATGGTTTCTGTCATAGTTTCTAGAGTTGCGTCATGATTGGCAGCTGAGATTGACAGGTTCTCTCACTTCATTCTCGCTACTGGAAAGTCTTGGGTCCCGCATTGACTACTGCTCAGACTCGGGTCCTGAATCAGCGCCATATTGGGACATTGGTGGCTTCACTTTTCTACAATGGAAGAGACTGAAGGTGTTGTCCATCTTTTTTTTTACAGTCTATGGTATAAACACAAGCATTGACTAGAGTAGCTGCAATCAGCTCCGGTGGCTGTGTCAGAACCGTAACGTGCCACAGTCACATGCAGTGTAAATAAGGGGTTATCCATAGCTGCTCTCCTATACAAATATGCCCATATCTGGTCCGTACCATTGCCACAGATTGAGCGAGCACAACCCTTGTCACTCATTGGGTTTGACATGCTTCACCTGATTGCAATGCCTGCATATCTCTACCAACTCACAAAATGCTGAGCTCCTCAAGAATTCTGGCAATAACCCAGCAGACAACATAACCCATGGAAAATCCTTAAAAGAGTTAACACAATCATGCCATTGGGGTAATGGACCAGAGTTCTTGTATCAGTCAGAAGCATCCTGGCCAACCATGCTAGCTTCTGACCCTGAACCAGATACTGAATTAAAGAAGTAAGCACTCTGCCTGCACCTATGCACTAGTCCTGATGTACAACTCCCAGGCATTAATCAGTATAACACCTGGAAAGACTTGGTAAAGGCTACGGTGGCATACCTACACAAGGCGACTCAATCCACACTGCAAATAGATGTAGTTGAGCATTATGTTTCTGCAGAGAAGCTCCTTCACCAAAAAGCATGAAGAGATTCATTGTGTTTCTGTCTCCTGAATATTATGAAGATTCTGGGCTCATTAGGGTTGGAGGAGGACTACGTCAGGCTGAACATATACATAGACATGAATGGTCTGCATCCCATAGTTCTCAACGAACTAAACTCTTTATTAAGGAATATGGTGCCAATCCCCTTCATACCGGTTATAGAAAGAGTCCTTGCCGAGTCCAGATATCACTATTGGATTTTAAGAGGCAGAGCAACCAGCAAGAAACATCAACTCATCTGTACTGAATGTCAAAAGTGGCACATCCCCATGTTGGCAGATCTCTCAGCTCATCTTAGGCTTTACAAGCCCCCTTTCTATTCCACTGGAATGGACTGTTTTGGCCCATTTACAGTAAAAATAGGATGACGAACCGAAAAGAGATGTGGAAATAAAGTGTATGATCACCCAATGCCTCCATCTGGATCTACTTGAGAGTCTCGACACTGATGCCTTCTTGATGTCTCTATGGAGATTTATAGCTAGAAGAGGCAAGCCTTTTGAGCTCTTCTCTGATAATGGCATCAACTTTGTTGGAGGGAACAGAGAGATTAAAGAAGCAATTAGCCGAACCAAAAATCTCTTTCAGATTTATTTCTCCCAGTGAGAGGGTGAGAGAGGTAAAATCAGCGAAACAAGCCTTGAAGGTCATTCTAAAGGAACGGACAGTCCCTGAAACTGTCCTCCGTACTGTTCTCATTGAGGTGGAGGGTATCATGGGCTACTCTCCAACAAGTAATGCATGAATCCAGCAGTCTTTTAGGAACCAGGAGATGGAGACATAGCCAAATACTTGCAGACCAATTCTGGGCTAGATTTATTAAACACTATCTGCCAAATCTCCAGGAAAGACAAAAACGGCAAAAGGATAATGACAAACTCAGGGTTGACCAGGTAGTGCTCATCCTGGACCCACAACTTCCACAAGCCTTCTGGCCAGTGGGCAAGGTGACCTGTAGATGGATGTATGAGGATAATTGCAGTTCAGGTTCAAGATCAAATAAGGACTGCTGCATGTTTGTTGTTCCTGTGAGTGATTGATTAAGAAATCACACACCCCTATGGGCAAATATATGTATTTGGTATTACTATGCCAGTAATACCTCATACATTCAGAAATAATCCAAAACAAAACCCTCCAGCTGGGACTCTCCTCTCTCTCTCTCTCTCTCTCTCTCTCTCTCTCTCTCTCTCTCTATTGCTCCAGTTTCTCTAACTGGAAACTCCCACCAACATTTCTACTAGTGCTAACCAAATCCTTATGGTTGTATAATATATAATAACTGTTATTTTTATTTGGGGGTTTGTTTTTACCACATGAAATACAAAACGTAGTTGGTTAACATGCTTTCGGGAAAACGCAACCCATATGCAACACATTTTTATTATTATTAAGTCATCCATTAATTTATGGAAAGAAGCATCTCTCTAAAATGTTAATTTCATATTAGCCCAAAAGTTCAATTCTTTAATCAATTAAATATATATTGGCTCGATATGTAACTATAGGTTTCCTGGCCAAATGGTAGTTTTAATGTTTGCATATAAACAGTGTTTCAAAAGGAAACCACAGAATTTGCTAATTTGAATGGAAACAAACAAACAAACAAACAAACAAACAAACAAACAAACAAACAAACAGCAACTTTGAGAACCGTCTTCTGTTCTTCCACTGTAGTGCTGTACTGTGATTTCCAAAAAGCCCTGTTTCGTAGGCCCCTTTAGAGCTGCTTTTTGAAGGAGTTTCTCCTTGTCCAGACCCGTCATAACAGAATGCCCTCAGAGATTACATGTGCTTTTTAAAGACAATGCTTGACCTCTCTCAAACAAAGATAGTGTAGGGGTGAGCAGGGTAAACTAACGCAGGGTTAGTTGTAACACACACGGTTTAATGCTGATCTAACAGCAGAAGACATGAACCGTGGTTAAATCTCAGCTGTGCAGCATGTTGTCACACTGCGTTACAATGAGCCCCTATTAGAACTATGAGATTATATGCTATACTTTTATGAATTATTTTGAGAAACTATGAGGAAAAGGTGAATAATGACTGAGAGTCAATGTTCAGAAATATGTTTTTAACTGTGCTGTATAGCTGTGTTTTGCAAAAGAAATAAAAAATGGCATTATTTTATATGAAAAAGTTAATTGTATTTTATTGACACAATATTTTAGTTTGTCTTGTATATTCTTTTGATTATATCAGGTAACATGTTAATCTGTCATTTGGTGATGTTATAATGAACCCCACCTATGGGGCATGTTGTCACATCTCACTTCCATTCTTTCAGGGTAAATCAAGAAAAAGGTATACACTGTATTAATGAAACAAAACCACATATTTGTACTAGACGTGTGAAATTAATGTGGGAAAAAATAAATACTCTGAACCCCAAGTGGATTTACACAAACTGAGAAAGTCAAAAAGCGTTAGGCTCTGCCCCGCTCTCCCCAGGTGAAAAAGACGTACTATTAAATGTATTAAAAATGCATTATAGTATATTTGTATTGTACTAAAAACATGCTCAAGTACACTTTTAATGCATTTAATAGTACGTATTTCTCACCTGGGTATTGCTGTTGTTTGCATTCATTGCACTTCACATTATCAAAACATTTCACTAATCAATTCATTAATCTTGACAAATAATTTATTATATATCGCCATAACGCACCTTGCTCATTTTCTGATAGATAAAGACCTTTTACTAACTTTTCGCAACCTTTTCGTCAGTAAGCTCCTAAATACGCTTTTTTTTTTTTTTTTTTTTGCTAATTAATAGCGGCGCCTTTTAAAAGTTTAAAAAGTCCGATTGTTTCAAATCAGCTTCACATTGTTAACAGGAAGATAATGCAACAGAATTTGTACAGCCGTTCTGGTGAAACGGTGATGTTATCCAGCTAATTTCAAGTATCATATAGTGTCAATGCGGGCAGATCGGGAATATAGAAGAAATTTAGGTGTACCAACTGAGCAAGCCTAAAGCCAAAGGCAACGGTGGCAAGGAACCAAAACTCCTTCAGGGTCAGAATGGAGAAAAAAAGAAAAGAAAAAAAAAGTTAGATATGTTAGATGTATTTGTTCATATAGGCTTGATGCACGTTGAAGGTTTATTGTAGTAAAATCTGATCTTTTTGGACTTTTAGTTTAAATACCGACTTAACATTTTCGTACATATTTACATGAAATGTAGTTAACGCACTACAACTGAAAGCATAACATCTGAACTCTTTCTGGCGGCGGAAAGAACCTCGGTTGAAGGTGCAGACAAATAACATGTAGCGTCTATGCCTTTACGACCGCGTCTAGACTGGATGAGTTTTTGTCAAAGCGTAAAATAAGCACACTTTAGCATACTAGCTAGTAAAAACAGATGTTAATGAAATAATATACTTTAAAAGTATACAAGTGAGTACTTGGGTGCATACTGGTAAAGTGGGACACTTTCTGATCATTTAGCCTACATTATGCATATTTGTTTTGTATTATCATCCAAATGTCTTGGCCCCTCATATGATACTATTCCAAACAGCCTAAGAGTTCTACTATACTATACAGAATAAATAAATAAAAGAAAAAAGAAACATTAAACACAGTAAGCTGTTAAACATTAAGAAAATATTAAGCCACAGAACCTATATATATATATATATATATATATATATATATATATATATTTATATATATATATATATAGTATATGATATTTTATATAATGGATGATGCACATGTTGATTTTTAATAATGGAAGATTTAAGTAAAGATTTACTTTACAGTATTCACCCTAATTGAATGTGATGTTTTCGGACTCTTAATTTAATGTTACAATTAGATTAAAATGTAGTTTAAATGATGTAGTGTAAAATACATGTGTAATTAGCAGTTTAGTACATATGAACTTCAGCATATGGTCACTTCAATTGTATATCAAAACGAACTAGCACGCAGGCCTACTTTATATGTGCTTTATGCCAACACATCAAAATAAGCGTCTGACAGATGATTGCAACATAATGATTGAAAATGTATTTTTAAGTAAAAACGTTCAATTTGACGTTCTTACGAAGACGTTATCACTTTAAATGGCCTTTATTTAATAGTTTCATATTATTTTTGCAGTACAGTTTATAAGCTACCTTTAAGATTTGAAGTACGCTACAAATGCACATTCAATATTAAGCGCATTGTTCACAAGCGTTACCAACAAATATGACACGTTATTGTTTATGCATTGTTTAAATGACAATCTGTTGACAACATTCTTAGTCAATCATATTCACATCTGATTGTAATGGATTTTTTTTTTAAACAATATACGAGTTATATACTAATCGTATGTTTACCCTTTGACAGTCATTGTTTGTGTGTACAAAGTATTTTTATAATTTCCACGATTTCTGGTTTTCAATTTCAAACCCATTTTGGGTTCATTTTAATGCAGCAATGTAGTAATTTTACACCAAAATTTAGGTTAAAAAAACAACCCAACATGATGGGTCAAAACAACCCAGCGCTGAACTGCCCAAATAACCCAATTTGGGTTAATTTTAACCCAGCATTTTTTAGAGTGTACACTAAAAAATGCTGGGTTAAAAACAACTCAAGTTGGGTTGAAAATGGACTAACCCAGCAATTGGGTTGTTTTAACCCACTAAATGGGTTGTTTTAACCCAGCGGTTGGGTTAAATGTTTGCTTAAAACAACCCAGCATTTTTTAGAGTGTATATAATCGTATGTATGGCTTAATAATTTCCGGCTCTTCGTCGCATAGCAAAACTCAAACAATACAATGGTGTGAAGAGACATTACATGCTGCAGTTTTTCATCAGTCTGTTGAAGCAGAGCTAATAATAAAATAATAATGCTATAGGTTAAGTACTGTTGCTGGTGTATGATTTTACAATTTCATTGAAACATACAACATAGGGAAACATGCCTTTTCTTCGTCTCAGAGTTAGTTTCTATTTGCACAGCATATCTCGGAGAAACATTCACATAAAAAAAAAAAAAAAGAAAAAAAAAAATGTTTACTTCCAAAAGTCACATGCTTTTTGTCCCTCGATGAAAAGTTCATAGTTCACAATAGGGGGGTTCCAGGAAAATATGGCAGGTGATCTCGGTTTATCTTCTTTTCCTTCATCCGTCTGTTCTGAAACCATATCTTGACCTGTCGGTCGGTAAGGTTCAGCATTCTGGAGAGCTGAAGCCGTTTCTCTTTGTTGATGTAAACATTAAAGAAGAATTCTCGCTCGAGTTCTCGAATCTGAAGCTTGGTGTATGGACATCGCTTCTTCCTCACTCGTAGGGTAGCTTAGAGCAATTAAACAAAAGAGACAGGTCAAAAACTGACACATTATGCTGAAATCAAATGGTAAATCACTGGATTTTTTTCATTATGGATATGTAGCCTATCACTACCAGTTACTTTAATAATTTAAAAGCAACTATATTAGTAACAGTGTACCCCTCCTCCCCCACTCCCCTATTGCGGAGTGATCATTTTGCATTTAAAAATTCTGCTAAATTATATTTGTGAAAGGTTTTTGAGTTGGTAGGTTTTACTTACACTGGCTTCTCTCTCAGATGCTGAAAGCAATGTTCTGCTCAATTGCGTTTTATTATTGGCTGCTAAAAGTAACATCCCTTAAAACGTTCGTTGCAAGTTCATGATCAAAGGTATTATTTGTCACCATCGCCCCCTCGCACAATTTCACAGACCAACAGATTGCGTGAAACATTGTGTTTTATCAGACCTTTCCCATTGTAAAAATTCTTCCAGTTCAAAGGAAAAAGCTTTGTAGGTTACAATAAAGTCCCTTGAATGCTTATAAAACTCCACATAAAATCTAATACGAAACACAGTCAACCTTTTACAGCGATGAACACGTACTAACCGGATTTGGTTTGGCTGGCGTTTTTTGTCCCCGACGAGGTTTCAAAAGAACCCGAGGTTGTGTTTTTGTAACTCTCATGCTCTTTCTCTACATCTACAGCACTGACGAGAACTGACAACTCAGGCTTTCCAGAGCTGCCTTTCTGCAAACTGTTATTTTCCAATCCACCATCTGCTCCGCTATTGGAACAGTCAAAAAAACGACCCAAACTTTGCGAAATAACGTTGGTCTTTCCAATGCTGGAGTAAAAGCCAGTGCTGGAATGGTTAATACCCGGGTAGTGGTGGTGACTGTAGACATTTTCGTTCTTCAACATTTCCGTCGTGGTGGCTGACGGCGGACGGCAATCCCTGTCCTCCTCCGCATAAGATGAATAGTTCCCCCTGTGGTGCCACTTACCCGACGGAGTCAGCTCATAGGATAAATCCCTGACTGGTGGAACTCGCGTGAAGTTAGTGGAATAAGAATATGTGATTTGCCGTGACTGGACCTGTGGTAAAAGCGAAGAAAATTCTGGGGTATAGTAGGTGCTGGGGAGGTAGGGGTTTGAGGCGCAGCCCGCCCGCTCTTCAAACTCGGAAGTCCTTTGTTTACAAGACTGGGAGCAGAAGTTGCCTAGATTGAACGAGTTAAACATTATTCCCTTCAGTTCTCCGGTAGATCAAAATGGATGATTTGGATCCGAACAGGAGACACTTTTGGGAAGGCGAGATGACGCGCTATCCCACTAACTCGCCCTAAGACACGTGATTGAAAGTAGATATTCTCGTATATCAATTTGGAAACGTTGCACACGCAGGAGTGGTTCACTCAAGGTGCATGCGGTTGAAATTACTGTTTCAAAGACGAGAACATGGTGGCTTTGGCAGTATTATTATAAAACCATTTTTAAAACAATTTCAATCCAAGTATGCACTTGCATAATAATACCATAGCATAGACATTGATATATATATATATATATATATATATATATATATATATATATATATATATATATATATATATATATATATATATATATATATATATATATATATATATATATAGTGCTGTCAAATCGATTAAAATTAAAGTTTGTTTACATAATACACTGTCAGAAAAAAGGTACATTGCTGTCACTGGGGCGGTACCCAAAGGTACAAAACCGAAAAGGTACTAATACGCTCTCTTAAAGTACTGATATGAACCTTTAAAGTACTAATACGCTCTCTTAAAGTACTGATGTGAACCTTTAAGGTACTGATACACTCTCTTAAATAAACTGATATGAACCATTTAGGGGTGCGTAAGGTACAAAGATGTACCTTTTCAATTTTGTACCTTAGGGTACCGCCCCAGTGACGGCACTGTACCTTTTTTCTGACTGTGTGTTCTGTGTATAATTATTATGTATATTTGAATGCACAAATATGTATATATTTAAGAAATATTTGCATGTATATGCATGCATATATATATATATATATATATATATATATATATATATATATATATATATATATATATATATATATATATATATAAATATTTTATATTTTTTTCTTAAATGTATACATATGTACATAAATAGCCTATGTATGTTTGTGTGTGTATTTATAGTAACTATACACAGTACACACACATATTATGTAAACACAAACTTTTATTTTGGATATGATTAATAGCGATTAATCTTTGACAGCAATAAACATTAAAAATCAAATGCAACTTCATGATGTATGACAATGTAACTTATATTTAAAAATAATAATAATAATAATTCTATGTGGCCTATATGTGTGTCGTTTTGTTTCTGAAAAACAACGTAATTTACTATTACTTAGGTTGAAGGACTTAAGAAAATCCAACAGTGATTCTAACTTATCTACTTATCTATGTACTGTTCACATACTATCCTTGTTTACTCACCCAAGTAAATATTATTTGATTGGTTTGTGTGCTATTTTGTCAAGCAAGCAAATACTCACCATTATGGCGATCAGTGTTCCCTTTGGTTGAACTCTTGGAACATTCATATTATTGTAATTCTCTTCCTATTGGTTGCTTTTAAAAGTTGACACCTAACTTCTGACTGAATAATTAACTATAGTTAATGATTTAGTCAAAAATTAGATCACCTTTTAAAATGTAATTATTCGCTTTATGTTGTATAATGATTTTTTACACTTTTATTGCTAACACTTACATCAAAAACACCTTGACACTTTTAATTGGGTTGATATAATCCATCTATATTTGTAACAATATCTTGCAGTTGAGCATGCTTGAGTCACACACAGACTTCAACATTCAGCATCAAAACACAACAATGGTAGCTATACTAAGTCAAGAGTAAATCTAAAGTAAATTATCAAGTACTCTTGTGTAAGTGAACTATAGGCTACTAACTAAGCATTTGTTTGCACAGCATACTATTTCACCTATTTTACTTGTTTTTAAGGCAATCGGTTTGCATGCTTTCTTCCACCAAGTCTAACTAATTAGATTTTACAGTGTACAGAATCTGCAGGGCCAGGAAATGTGCATGAAAAGGCCATTGTAAAAGTCTGTAATTTTCTATTTAATAAACAATATTAGAAAGCTGACTTTGCAAGCTGTCTGTTTCACTGAGGCAACATCTTGCCATAATTTGAAACAAGCACTTCACGTGGCAGGCATGTGTAATCATGTTATTGTCCCTCTAGACTCCCATCATTTTAGTTGGATGTTAGTCAAACTTTTCAACTTGCTTGCTTGACCTGTGAACAGTTTCAAGTATGAAATAGGGTCGAGTGTATAACAAAGAAACAAGGTCAAGACTAAGTGAGCAGCTGCAATCGGCACAAACTTTTAAGAGCTGGACCAAGCTAAACATAATTTATTTATATACAACACAAATGCCAACGGTAGAAATATGTAAACAACATCATCACCAACACACACACACACACACACACACACACACACACACACACACACACACACACACACACACACACACACACACACACACACACAAACAGCCAGTGAAACAGAATATACAAAAATATGTATTTTAATTAATGAAACTGATTAAACGTTAAGTGTTAAAGAATTAAAGAAAAGTGTTAAACGTTAGTGCAAAAGTTAAGATCCTAACAGGTGATGAGCAATACATTTCAGAAACAGAAATGTGACCAACCTATAGTTGAAATGTGTGCAATTGGCGAACATATAAATGAACTAATTCTTTAGGCGGGAAAGGAAACCGTGGCTCTGCGGTTTATTCCTTGTGGAGTTCTAAGAACGCAGCGTGCGCATTTCCTTAACGAGTCTTTACTTCCAACAGTATTCGGTTACAGTCAGCAATGGCACCCCAGGATCTCTCGCTTTATGACGTTTAATTTCCTCCGCTATTTCCTACCTAGTGCTGGTGTTGCATTTTGAATCACTTCAGACATATTAGCTATAATGCCCTGTTCTTATTGCAAAATAGTTTCCCAAAGCCATTTTTTTGTGACACTATTGTTAAAAGTCTAAACCCAAAAGATCGGTCTTTTTTTAAATTTATATATATATATATATATATATATATATATATATATATATATATATATATATATATATATATATATATATATATATATATGAGATGGGAGGAATATCATGGGAGGAAGTCGAATTAACTCAAAATAGGTTGAACACAAAATTAAAAATCATTATTTTTTTTTATTTTTTTTTTTATTTTATTTTTTTCTTAAATAATACACTCTAAAAATGCTGGGACAAACCCAGTGAATGGTTTGTTTTAACCAAGCGGTTGGGTTAAATGTCTGCCCAACCTGCTGGGTAGTTTTATTCATATATTGCTTTATTCATCAAATAATTAATGACAATGAACAATTAATTGTATGCCTGTAATATAGGTTAAACGATTTTGGCCGAAATCGTATCAGACATACCATACATTTAGGAAGAGTTTACGGAAAACATACAGAAATTACTACAAAAAAAAAAAAAAAAGGTCTTGTTTTTTTCAGTCTGAAATATTATACATATATATATATATATATATATATATATATATATATATATATATATATATATATATATATATATATATATATATATATATATATATATATATATATATTTGCATTTATGTATGTATGTATGCATTTAATTTGTAGCTATTATTAAGATTCACATATTCACTTTTTATTTTTATTTTTTTAAGTAGTTTTGTTCGTGTAAGGTAATATATTTTCGGTTGATTAGGTGATGCATACTATTTTTGACTTTGAATATAATTAATTAAATTCGCAGACATTTGTCTGCTATTATTATTTTTTGTCCTCTATTGCAAAAGCTGTGCGACAAGGATGTTTCCTGATCTCTTTTACATTTAATAAAGTAAAAGACAAAAAAACACGCATGTCTGTATTAGAAACTAAATGAAAATGTTTAAGAAGACATCTGCAATCTTTACTCCATTTCCCTCAGTCCCTCCCTCCCACTGCCACATTCAAGGTCTGCGTCAACGCCACAGACAGCGGCTGTAAAGAGCCTGTCTCAAAGTCGAGTCCGCGGTCGCCCTAAGCGTTTATAACAAGGACATTTATTGTGAAAAGACAAAAGAGCGGGGACTATCATGCATGCTGAGGTTTAACACTATGCACGCACGCAGTGGCCTATTGTGTGTTGCTACATGAGTTTGTCTGTCAGTTGTTGAATGTGTTCTAAGATTGTGGGTCAGCAACTTCAAATAGTATATGAGTTATTATAAAGACCATGTAAGGTTGATCAACGATATTGTCTCAGAAGACCGAATTATGTATTGTATAATGAATTTGTACTTTTACCATCCAATCAGCGTTACAAGGTCCCAGTATATAATCGAATTAAATTAAAGCATTCCTTCGTGCATCAAACTGTATATTAGAATTGATTAAGTTACATAAACATTAAATCTATAGCGGCGCTTTTGATTTTGTGTGCGTGACTGTAAAGGTTTTTCATGGTTTTGTATTTGTGAAAGAATACTGTAATGCAAGACAAATTTCAGACTTTGTGGTCGCGGAGCATCCTTTTTACAAACCCTCATAACATGACATCAGGACATTAGGGGAAAAAACAAAAACAAAGACCTTGTTGGGTATATTTGTGTGTGAAACTTTGAGCATGTTAAAAATGAACTTCCAAAATGTTCATAGTTCCTAAGCAAATTAGACTATTTCAGGAACCACGGCATGTAAGAGAACCATGCTTCACTTTCAGTAAGAATTTAGAAACGTAAGATCACTGCTAAAACCAATAGAGATACAGTTAAACAACTGTAGACAATAACAGAAAACAGATACACTTATTAGGTAGGTGATTACATTTTATTGTAGGCCTAAATGAATTAAACACTTACACGGATGCAATCATTTAATGCTTATTGCTGATATTTACCACCCAAGGAAACAACAAAAAGACATTGCACTGGTTATTAAAAGCCATTACCCACCACAACAGTATAGTATCCCAACAAGCAATTTAGCGTTTAAAAGATGTCTAATAGCAGTCCAAACACAGCCCTGACATCTAGGCTAAAACAAGGCTAAATTTGGGCCGTCACTGAAAATAGCCGTCTAACCATAGCCCACGAATAGACTAGTCATCTAGAACATGAACATGTCAAAGAAATGAAACCAAACGCCTTGTAATCACTGTTGACTTTGCTTACATGATGGAAAAACATACATCTCGCAAGTTATTTAGGCAAAAAAACATTCGAGGTTATTTTGGCCAGAAGTGGGTTACTCACATCGGGTCTATAGTTAATCTATAGTTACACTGCATGCTATCTTGAAGTCCCTTTTAACAAATAAACCATCGTTTCTAACAGGAAAAACACAACTGCCAGCACCAAGAAAGACAGCAGTGAGTGAATGTAAACATTATCATATGCAGACAGTATCACAACATTAGTAAAGCTTGACACCGTCCACGGTCTGCAGTTTGGTTTCTGAACGAAGCGGCACAAATTGCAGATAATAATTTCATCCTGAAATAGAAAATGCAATTAGTAGACTCAAAACCGTCAGGAGACTCTCATAATAATAGCCATTACTAATATAGCAACTGACAAATGTGCAAAAAAAGCTACTATTTTTATTTATTTCTTTTTGCATATTTTTCAGTCAAGCTTCGGGGAGAGTTATTATTTGGAAACCGCGAACTGATACTCTATGCGTAAGAGTAAAATAAAACAATCAGCAATCCATTTAGATGGTTTATGAATCATCTCAGTCGGGATCGGCCTCGCACTAGAAGTAAGAAAATCCCAGTTCCCTCATCAAGAGCCTCTTTTTCTTCATGCGACGGTTCTGGAACCAGATCTTCACCTGTTGGTCGGTGAGATTTAGCTGTCCAGACAGTTCCCTCCTCCGCTGTCTGGTGATGAACTCATTGAGGATAAACTCACCCTCTAATTCGCTCAGCTGAAGCTTTGAATAGGGTTTCCGCTTCTTTCGGGTGTGTGTGTGAACTGGGTACCATAGCGCACCTTAGGGGGAAAAAAAAGAAAAAAAAAAAACATTCTGTAATGTTTTTTTCTTCATGCTTGCAAGACAAATGCACACGCTACGAAAATCACTTATTTGAAAGCGTACGACGCTTGGAACTCTTAGAGAACATGCACGATTTCTCTCATCCTCATCTTCTCACAGATAAAACTTTATAAAGACTCACCTCCGTTTAGGGTTGCTACACTTGCGTACATGTCAGGGGATGTTAGTGAATGCGCAGTGCCTGGTGGGATCTTGGCCCCAGAACCAGAACCCGATTCAAGGGACCGACACGATGGAGGATTTGTGGTGGAATGTTCGGCAGTTAAGCAGTCATATTTGGAATAAATTCCTCCGTTGTCCATTCCTTTCAGATTCTTCAGACCGTTCTCTGCAGTCGCGGATACTGATGTGTTGTCCAGTTTAAGACTGGTACTGTTATTGTGGCCACTGCCGCTGGTGGCGCATGCACTGTCACTGTAAAAACATTTGTTGTCTTCCTGCCGAGGAATGTCGCATACATGATTATATGTGGAGTTTAGGGAAACATAAGATCGTGGGTATCCAGTGCATGGTTCCGATGGGTTCCGAGGCAATGAGCAGACATTGTCCCTTCTTGAGAAGTGGAGGGTGTGTAACCCCTCTAGCGGTCCTTCTGACGCACGGAAATTAGAGAGATAACATGCATCTCTTGCATGATTGTTAACCAGTTGTCCAACAAACCCGGGATTAAGGAGATTGTGCTCGCCCATTTTGGCGGCCCAACTAGAGTTTATAGCAAATCCGACATTTAACAGGGAAACCAGGCTGAGCCCTATTGGCTGTAGATAGTGGTCACATGACACTGGTTGCAAATGAGTTGCAGAAAGTGCCACCCACTGTTTCTTGTCTGACAAAGTATTAACTTGGTTTTATATATATAGTATTTATACTGTAATGCCTTTTATAGCCTACTGTTCCAAAAGAGGTATTTTAGCCTATATTATATATATATATATATATATATATATATATATATATATATATATATATATATATATATATATATATATATATATATATATATATATATATTACTGTTTACAGATTTAGATGTAGCCTACTTTATTTTTAAATATTATTTTTGATTTAAGATCATTTAGAGATTTAGTTGTACTTTTTATTATTTATTGTGTTGACAGCAAAACAATATCATATGATTAATGCAATGATATGGAGCCCCTAAAGGGACATGTTGGTGAAAAAAAAACAAATGAGATGGGAGGAATGTCAAGGAGGAAGTCAATGCTTTTGTGTTCCCCTGAGAAACTTTGCGTTCGCTATTGTTTATTATAGAACTGTTTATAGTCTATACAGTATGTAATGCAATTACTTCAGAAGTAACTGTAATTATATTTCAGAGCAATTAGAAGTAACCCCTACTTTACTTTTTCAAGGGAAAAGTAATTAAATTACAGTAATTCATTACACTCAAAAAATACTGGGTTAAAAATAACCCAAGTTGAGTTAATTATGGAAAAAACCCAGTGATTGGGTTGTTTTGACCCACTGGTTGAGTTAAATGTTTGACCCAACCTGCTGGGTAGTTTTATATAACTCTACTGTTTAAAAAATGCTTGAACCCAAAATAGGTTGGAAATGAACATTCATTAATACGTTTTTTTTTTTTTACTTAAATAATAAACATGTATTAAACTGCTTATTAAATGTTCGCTTTTGATTATTACTGTAATAATGTGTCTGATTTTTATTTCCAACCTATTTTGGGTTCTTTTTTAAGCCAGCATATTTAAACAATAGTTGAGTTAAATAAAATGGCAAACATTTAACAACTGTTGGGTCAAACAACCCAATCGCTGGGTTTGTCCATATTTAGCCCAACTTTTTAGAGTGTAGTAACATTACACCCAACACCCAAAACCAAATACAGGTTTCAATTCAATGGTTTTAAATGATTGTTTTGGCTGTTATTGTCATTTTATATAAGAAGCCAAGACGTTAAATCAAGAGCAACTGCATAAGCAAATTACTCATCAACCTCACCTCATCCCTTTACTGTGTAATTTAACATATTAATGTAATAATATGAGTGTATTTAATTCATAAACACATATACATTAAATGTGTTTCAAAGGAACTGTATTATAGGCGGTAGATATTTACACATTCAGGAGTATCTAGTTTGATGCATAATTGGCAGAGTAAGCCAATAAAGTATAACGTAGGGTGGCACACTCCTTCTTCCATCTTGTAGTAGCTATCTCTCTGCCTGAAGCGTAAACATTTGAAAATAAAATCCAAAATATGACAAAATTTACGCCTGAAATTAAAAGGTTAGTTCACCAATTCTGTGATCATTATCCTCATGTCGTTTCACTAACCTTTCCTTTTGTTCATCAAGCCTATGTTAACCAGTAGTTTATTTCTGCCGCACACGGGCTCCTTTCAAAGCTTTGTTGACCTGAAGCTTCCCTCTGGCTTTAGTGTCGGTTCAAGGTCACTGTCTAGTACATGTGTGCGACACATTAAACAACAGTCTCGGATTCCATGGACTTGGAAATACACCAAGGTCGCATTCCTTCTATTGCTGAGTCGCCCTCATTTTAAAAACATGTAATTCTGAAACCGTGGGCGATCTAACCTGATTAGCCTAAAAACCACAGTTTGTGTAAGGATATAAAGATGAGTGTAAAGATACAAAGTTACTGAGTTATAAAAGATACGATGCAATAGATCGTTTAATACAACGCTTTTTAATCTAAATTAACATTGACATTTTTAATGAAATATATCTATCACTAATTCAAATATGCATTTTTTTTCTGTTTGTGTTTTGGGAATGCTACTTCAGAGACTTACATATTTAACGTTAAACTGCTTTAAAAAAATGTTGCACCATAAAAAGTTATAACAAAAGTCTTGTGAATTATCTCCATCCATCCAGTCATATGATGACACAAACAAGTGCATGCTTTGTGCAAGAGTCTATGAAATATAGGGAGAATAGGCCTATGCATGCAATGACAAGAACGTAGAGGTTATTTAATTGCAAAAGTAAAAGGCCAAATAAGCAATTTTTTTAATTGACTATCCCTATATCTGTTTGTGCTCTGAGTGTTTTAGTAAATTAAATGTGCGTTACAAGCGACTGATTATGTGTTGTACATTCATGACCCTTCCTCGCCCTCGCTCTTAACCTTTACATTTACACTCTTTCCCCACTAGAGGCAGTCATAGACCATATGTGTTCTTTGTGAAGGGTTACTCAAAGCCCATATGCATATATCAATTGAAACACCAGGATTACAGATAATCATTAAGATTCGAGACCAGAAAAACTGGTGAGTGTTCAACCCCTGAGTGTGACCTAAGAGAGAACCCGCGAAGAATTATACAATTATACAAGAATTATACATGAGCGTTTTTGGGGACATTTGGGGACACTCTCTGTCTCTCTCTCTGTCTCTCTCGTTCTCTCTCTCTGTCTCTCTCTCTGTCTCTCTCTCTCTCTCTCTCTCTCTCTCTCTCTCTCTCTCTCTCTCTCTCTCTCTCTCTCTCTCTCTCTCTCTCTCTCTCTCTCTCTCTCTCTCTCTCTCTCTCTCTCTCTCTCTCTCTCTCTCTCTCTCTCTCTCTCTCTCTCTCTCTCTCTCTCTCTCTCTCTCTCTCTCTCTCTCTCTCTCTCTCTCTCTCTCTCTCTCTCTCTCTCTCTCTCTCTCTCTCTCTCTCTCTCTCTCTCTCTCTCTCTCTCTCTCTCTCTCTCTCTCTCTCTCTCTCTCTCTCTCTCTCTCTCTCTCTCTCTCTCTCTCTCTCTCTCTCTCTCTCTCTCTCTCTCTCTCTCTCTCTCTCTCTCTCTCTCTCTCTCTCTCTCTCTCTCTCTCTCTCTCTCTCTCTCTCTCTCTCTCTCTCTCTCTCTCTCTCTCTCTCTCTCTCTCTCTCTCTCTCTCTCTCTCTCTCTCTCTCTCTCTCTCTCTCTCTCTCTCTCTCTCTCTCTCTCTCTCTCTCTCTCTCTCTCTCTCTCTCTCTCTCTCTCTCTCTCTCTCTCTCTCTCTCTCTCTCTCTCTCTCTCTCTCTCTCTCTCTCTCTCTCTCTCTCTCTCTCTCTCTCTCTCTCTCTCTCTCTCTCTCTCTCTCTCTCTCTCTCTCTCTCTCTCTCTCTCTCTCTCTCTCTCTCTCTCTCTCTCTCTCTCTCTCTCTCTCTCTCTCTCTCTCTCTCTCTCTCTCTCTCTCTCTCTCTCTCTCTCTCTCTCTCTCTCTCTCTCTCTCTCTCTCTCTCTCTCTCTCTCTCTCTCTCTCTCTCTCTCTCTCTCTCTCTCTCTCAGTCTCTTTCTCTCTCTCTCTCTCTCTCTCTCTCTCTGTCTCTTTCTCTCTCTCTCTCTCTCTCTCTCTCTCTCTCTCTCTCTCTCTCTCTCTCTCTCTCTCTCTCTCAGTCTCTTTCTCTTTCTCTTTCTCGTTCTCTCTCTCTCTCTCTCTCTCTGTCTCTCTCTCTGTCTCTCTCTGTCTCTCTCTCTCTCTCTCTCTCTGTCTCTGTCTCTCTGTCTCTCTCTCTCTCTCTCTCTCTCTCTCTCTCTCTCTCTCTCTCTCTCTCTTCTCTCTCTCTCTCTCTCTCTCTCTCTCTCTCTCTCTCTCTCTCTCTCTCTCTCTCTCTCTCTCTCTCTCTCTCACACACACACACACACAAGTTAGACAGGTTGACATAATTTAAACGTAACGCATAAATAACAATAGAATAAAATACTTTCCATATAGTTAACTGTCCACATTTCAGCAATAAGCGCATAATAAATATGTTGTCTATAGGCTTTCGTTAGAGGCAGTCATCCATGGTCTGACTGCATCCATTCATCAAAATGAACTGAATAAGCCTTACATATTTTACATAAGGATTATTCAATTCAATTTTATGGAATTTTACTAATAAATTAAATGCATAAATCTTGAAAAAAAGGCTTAAACATTGTGTGTGTGTGTGTGTGTGTGTGTGTGTGTGTGTGTGTGTGTGTGTGTGTAGGAAGAAAAGTCCTACACATTGCTGCAAAGGGATGACATTACGTTTAGATATAGGCCAACACATATAAATAATTACCATTCCAGTTGTTTTTGAAAGTCACATCCTTCTGTGATAGAACAAAAACTACGCAAACAAGGAAAGACATGCAAGAGAATCTGTCACATATAAAGTTTAAATAGCAGTGACTAATGTAACAGCAGACAGCAGTCTTGTACACTATCAAACGCCACACCAAATATCTTGACACTTGATCACTTGATTCACGCTGATCGACACTAGAATATTATGGGGTGTTCTCCAGTAAAAATGAACAATCTAAAAATGAACAATCATCAGACCTTCTAAGTATTCCAGGATACGTAAAGTTAGTGTAAGGCCACTGCAGCTGAAATGTAGGCCATATTCCAGACAAAACTGACAATTCCGGAAGCCGTAAATTTTTTTTCCTGCTTGAATCATGAAATTGTTGGTGCAAACAACACAACGGCAATCAAATAACATGCATGACTTTGCTTGACTTTGATGCAAACTTTTTCTCCTTAACACGGCGGTTCTGGAACCAGATGGTCACCTGGCGCTCGGAGAGATCGGTTGTGGCGGAGATCCACCTTCTTTTGTCTTTGGAGATGAACTTGCTGGCTGCATACTCTTTCTCCAGCTCCTTTAATTGAATCTTAGTGTAAGGAATCCTCTTCTTACGACTGCGACAATTCCCGTTAATCTCGGTCTGGTGCGGCACCACATCTGCAAAAACGGTTTAAGACGGGAAGAACATCTTAGAAAATATATGACTTACCAATGCCTTTCCAAGTACAATCACGTGACACTCAATAGCGAGTAAAATGACTCTTGAATGAAATTGTGACCACAATTCTGACCAAGATTTTAATTTTGCACTATTAGAGTCCATTTGCCGTAATATTCATAGACGACACATTCTTAGAGTTAAGGTAACGTGAATTAGGGGAGAGCGGTCTCAGTCTGTGTAAATCCACTTGGGGTTCAGAGTATTTATTTTTTCCCACATTAATTTCCCACATGTCTAGTATACACTCAATTAAAGGATTATTAGGAACACCTGTTCAATTTCTCATTAATGCAATTATCTAACCAACCAATCACATGGCAGTTGCTTCAATGCATTTAGGGGTGTGGTCCTGGTCAAGACAATCTCCTGAACTCCAAACTGAATGTCAGAATGGGAAAGAAAGGTGATTTAAGCAATTTTGAGCGTGGCATGGTTGTTGGTGCCAGACGGGCCGGTCTGAGTATTTCACAATCTGCTCAGTTACTGGGATTTTCACGCACAACCATTTCTAGGGTTTACAAAGAATGGTGTGAAAAGGGAAAAACATCCAGTATGCGGCAGTCCTGTGGTCAAGCTGATAGAAGAGCAACTTTGACTGAAATAACCACTCGTTACAACCGAGGTATGCAGCAAAGCATTTGTGAAGCCACAACACGCACAACCTTGAGGCGGATGAGCTACAACAGAAGAAGACCCCACCGGGTACCACTCATCTCCACTACAAATAGGAAAAAGAGGCTACAATTTGCACAAGCTCACCAAAATTGGACAGTTGAAGACTGGAAAAATGTTGCCTGGTCTGATGAGTCTCCATTTCTGTTGAGACATTCAGATGGTAGAGTCAGAATTTGGCGTAAACAGAATGAGAACATGGATCCATCATGCCTTGTTACCACTGTGCAGGCTGGTGGTGGTGGTGTAATGGTGTGGGGGATGTTTTCTTGGCACACTTTAGGCCCCTTAGTGCCAATTGAGCATCGTTTAAATGCCATGGCCTACCTGAGCATTGTTTCTGACCATGTCCATCCCTTTATGACCACCATGTACCCATTCTCTGATGGCTACTTACAGCAGGATAATGCACCATGTCACAAAGCTTGAATCATTTCAAATTGGTTTCTTGAACATGACAATGAGTTCACTGTACTAAAATGGCCCCCACAGTCACCAGATCTCAACCCAATAGAGCATATCTGGGATGTGGTGCAAGATGCTATCCTATCAATATGGGCCAACATTTCTAAAGAATGCTTTCAGCACCTTGTTGAATCAATGCCACGTAGAATTAAGGCAGTTCTGAAGGCGAAAGGGGGTCAAACACAGTATTAGTATGGTGTTCCTAATAATCCTTTAGGTGAGTGTAAATATGTGGTTTTGTTTCATTAATACAGTGTATACTTTTTTCTTGATTTACCCCGAAAGAATGGAAGTGAAATGTGACAACATGCCCCATAGGTGGGGTTCATTATAACATCACCAAATGACAGATTAAAATGTTACCTGATATAATAAAAAAAATATACAAGACAAACTAAAATATTTTGTCAATAAAATACAATTATTCACTTTTTCAAATGAAATAATGTCATTTTTTAATAATTAAAAATATACACATTTTTGAGTTTGCCAACTAACAGACTGCAAAACACAGCTATACAGGGGTGCGTTTCCCAAAAGCATCGTTAGCCAACTATGGTCGCAAGTTCCTTCGTTATCAACATAGCTCAACGAGTCGGTGTTTCCCGAAACCATAGTTCCAACGAACATACAACAGCATCGCAAACGTGTGTGGCTGCAACGACAGCTCTCGGCCTGGGGTTAGAAGCAGAGTTTCTTGTTTGCATGACATGTGGACTTACTAAATCTTTATCCTGAGCACAATAAGCAAGCTGACATTGAGTACAATTTACATCTTTTATTTCAAATGCATACAAATGTAATTTCCGTCTTTTAGTTTGTCAAGAGATTTAAAGCACCTTTTTGAAGAGTGCTCATGTGCGGACGTGCTCTAGTATGTAAGACCGAGCCTATGATTGAATCTGGAAGTCAAGAAAAATAACTGAGAACAATAAGAGCAA
The DNA here is from genome assembly GCA_018749465.1 of Paracanthobrama guichenoti. Classification (NCBI taxonomy): domain Eukaryota; kingdom Metazoa; phylum Chordata; class Actinopteri; order Cypriniformes; family Gobionidae; genus Paracanthobrama; species Paracanthobrama guichenoti. The sequence continues at coordinate 5,757,629 of JAGHMJ010000029.1, forward strand.
GTCCTCAGGTGCCAGATCCATAATTTATAACAAAAAACCTAGCATGAATTCGATCTCAAACGAATTCATTAAAAGCAGTTATTACTCCACCACCTGCGTGACATTCGGGAAACGATGCAACTTACTATGGTAGTTAAGCAGTGAGTTATGTCTTTGTAGGAAACGCCCCTGAGCGAAAGCAAGATACATAGACGAGCTTCATTCAGGTTACATGGGCCATCGGTAGCGCTGTAATTTTGTTTTTAAACCAGGGAATCAACAATGTCACTAAAGAAGTGTGTTTCTGGTTGTGAGGGAAAGATAACCGTGTTCAGCTTCCCAAATAACCCAGCGTTAAGGGAACAATGGATGCAGTTCTGCAAGTGTGTGTTCCTTTCGTTCCGGTCATGAGTCAGAACCGCAGGCGAAGAGAGAAACTGCATCAAATTGTGTGTGTTTTGTTGGCAAATTATGCATAAGTACATACAATGTAAACAATACCAACATGAATCTAAAGCTATTTAGAGATAATGCCAAGATATGTATGTGTGTGTGTGTGTGTGTGTGTGTGTTTGTGACACTTTAGCTCCGCCCACTGCCGCCTCCACGAGCTCGGCTGTTTATTAAAGAATAGATACATCATATCTGTCTTTTAATACTACTCTATAGATACTCAAGATTTCATGAGATTGGCAGAAACGGTGTGTTATGCACCCTTTAATTGGTAAGGTACAACGGGACTAAAGGCGCACCGCGCATTTGATTTTATTCTCATCTAAACCACTAAATGGCACAAAACTTGCACTTTCAAGATGCACGTGGGAATTAGTGCGTATCTGTAGCATGATTATGAAGTTTATACAAAAATGTGTTTTTATGTGAATATGACACGCCGTTTTCGCGTGCATATGATACGCAGTTTATGGCGTGTAATACACATAAACCCACACCACTAATCCTACCTAATGGTTTTACAGTATTGAATATATTTTGACACAAAGATCTTAATGGTCTTCACTTTTGTAAATAAGCAACAGGTTTTCAATAACAGAAGAATATGTCAAAGTCTGGTATTTGGGGTAAAAGGCAAACTAATGCATGATAATAAACAGCTGCTGACTTTTCCATTTGTTGGCACGGTTAGATTCAGATAGGAAATATCATATATCAAGTTGGTAATCCACCTTAGAGATAATCATATTTATAATAAAGACATATAAAAAAAAAAAAAAAAGATATTAATCATATCACATGATAAAATACCATTTATTGTTACTACTGTAAAACTATATACAATTATTATGAGGTTATTAAGTTATTACACTTTTTAAAATAATTTTGTTTCTGTATTTTTAAAATAGCTTTAACATAGTCTATTTTAATGGCAGTATATACATTTATTGAACGAAATTATTTTATTTATCAAAATAATCAGAAAATAGTGCAAACTTTTCTAAAGTGAATATTTTGAACTTAGACATTATTAAAAACATATTATTTTAGCTGAAGTATTTGTGTCTTTGCTCCGTGTGTCTGTGGGGTAAAAGCCCCCTCACCACCCCATACATTTATACTATTGTTAAACAAAATAAACCACCTTTATGATTTATTTTCGCACAAAATCTGTTGCTCCATCAATGTTCAATTCAAACATACATTATATATATATATATCCCTGCAATCATGCATGGGAGTAATGAAAACACATTTTCTGAAGGTGTGCCTTTAGCCCCAGTGGTTTTAAATAACTGCAACATTGTTATTAACATTAAACACGATTAAACAGTGCCAGGCCGCCTTTTCCCATTTTAAAGCACACAGAATAAACTTCATTTCAACATTAAACTCTCCACATGCAAAGCACACTGGAAACTTCAGCTGCACAGTCGGTTGATTTCGCCCATACTTTATTTAATCTAGTAGATTAGTGTAATCTGAAGCAAATAAACCAAGTCTAGAAGAGACAATTGTGTTACGTGAATCACAAATAATATGACAATATTCAAATGTAAAAATTTAAGTAATTTTCTTACTTGGTAATTTAGTTTTGTTTACAGTCCAAACATCTAAAAATTCTTAAATCAGGATGATTTTATTAGATAAAGTAAAATATATATATTTATAAATATATTTAAAAATATAAATATATTTTTTCTTGTTTTCTGGGGCCAAAAAAAATGTCATTCATGCTTTAATGCTTTCAGAATATTTATTTTTTAATAATTTTGTTTCTGTATTTTAAATATATTAAACATATTTTAATGACAGAATATATTTATTGAACAAAAATTATTCTTTCATTTATCAAAATAAACAGAAAATAGTGCAAACTTTGTATTAAAGTTTTGTATTGTACGTATTAATTTAGACAACAAGAAACAAGAAAATATCTAAATAAAGCATTTTTTTATTTTACATTTATTTATTTATTTTTTGCAGTGTATAGCCTAGAAATTATATTTAAGATTGGGAGACGGTAAAGTACATTTCCGCGGACGCCCTAAAATATTTTGAAATTGGGAGTTTTTTTCTTCTCTCTCTCTTATACAGAGAAAAGAAATATCCCCCATAGCCTACAAGTAGGCCTATGCATTAGTATGAAGTACACAGCATTTCCAAGCTTTATCATATTTGCTGATATTTAATTTTACCCGCAAACTGGGAATTCCATAGGTGGTTAAAATGTGTTTGTTCCTTTGAACAATATAATTGCTCATCCCAGCCGTTCGGCAGTGCCCAGTGCTGATAATTGTCCATAGGAAATACAGTTTCATGCCGTGACTCCGGACGCGCGCTGATTCCTGGTACAACCGGGACGTCAAAATAGCCCGGGACAGACTTATAAGAGCTGGCAAAACTTGAGTAAATGGCAAATTCTTTGGATCCACTGGAAAGCTCTTCAGATGGTAGCACACCGCTTGGTTCCATATATTTTTCGCCAGGATGGTATGAACATGGATTCTGTTGCAAGTTAACGTTGTGAGAGTACGGAAGTCGACATCCATAATATGGACTCCCAAATGGGTATCCACAGCTCAGTGGTGTGCCCGATGAGGTCAGGGGCGCAGGGCACTGCTGGCTCATATCCGGGTACATTGTACACTGGTGGTTCCCAGAGAGGCGTCCCAGTGCAGGGTGTGAGATAAAATCACTGCCGTGAGAGGCAGGACAGCTCCCGCTCAGTACCTCCATGGCTTTGATTTTATGAGAATTAGCTACTTTCATTCGAGGTATTTTTTTTTTTTTCATTACACGTAAACCAATGTGTCCGCCCAGCATCCATGCAGAATCAGCGAAATCGTTATAGGTTGTCGATGCTTTTTAAAACTAGACTGACACCTCACTTCTAAGCTAATTTTCTCCGTGCACGCATGCGCATCGCTGTCAAGATGCTGTCAAGATGAGCAACTTGGATGAACGAGGGAAGATGCATCCCTCTCTCTCTTAATATCACTGACGACAAAAACAGGTATAAAAAAATAGACACTTGTTCGATGGCTTGTAAATAGGCGAATTATTTTTCATATTTAGGGTAGATCGGAGCACAACCTAACGCTTTTGTCAGTTTGTGTAAATCCACTTGGGGTTCAGAGTATTTATTTTTCACACGTCTAGTAGGCTAGGCAATCTAGTAGGCAATTATGTGGTTTTGTTTCATTAATACAGTGATTTGCCCCGAAAGAATGGAAGTGAAATGTGACAACATGCCCCATAGGTGGGGTTCATTATAACATCTCCAAATGACAGCTTAGGATGTTATCTGATATATATATATATATATATATATATATATATATATATATATATATATATATATATATATATATATATATATATATATATATATATATAAATAAAAAAAAAAAAAAAAAAACAAACTAAAATATGTTGTCAATAAAACACAATTATTAACTTTTTCAAATAAAGTAAGGCCATTTTTAATACAATTAAAAATAAACAAATGTTTGAGTTTGACAACACGCATCGCTAAATACAGCTATACAATATAATTGTCGTAAACCTGTCGTTCAACCACGTTGGTTAATGAGGTTATTTTAGTAATCTTTTGCTATAAATTATGGACCTGGCACCTGAGGACTTGCTCTTATTGTTCTCGGTTATTTTTCTTTATTTCCACATTCAATCATAGGCTTGAGGACGTCCGCACATGAGCACTCTTCAAAAAGGTGCTTTAAATCTCTTGACAAACTAAAAGACGGAAATTACATTTGTATGTATTCGAAATAAAAGATATAGATTGTACTCAATGTCAGCTTGCTTATTGTGCTCAAGATAAGGATTTATTAAGTCCACGTCAGGCAAACAGGAAACTCTGCTTCTACCCAGCAAGCAATAGCCGTCATTTCACCAGTTAATATAATTAGTTAGCAGTTAATATATGTACCGATACAGTCCGGCTAACCCACTTTTAGCCAAAAACCTTGGATATGGTTACATGTTGTTTTTGTCAAAATAACTTGCAAGATGTATGATATTCCATCATGTAGGCTAAGCAAAATCAACAGTGATTACAAGGCGTTTGGTTTCATTGTTTGCTGTGCTTAGCCACAATTTAGCTCCTGTGCCGAATTTCGACCCCCTGCCAAATTATTACCCCCCTCGTTGAAGTCACTACCTGATTGCCTAATCCTAACCCCACCCCTAATCCTAACCCCACCCCTAATCTTAACCTCACCCCTAATCCTAACCCCGCCCCCACAACTAACCCTAAACCTCCCAATACTAGGGGGGTAATAATTTGGCGGGGTCGGAATTTGGCACAACACCGGCTATTTGTAGCTCACTTATAGTCAAGTCAAAAATAATTCATTGTAGTTTTTGGCCAGGTAGCGCACGAGATGGTTGATATTCCATCATGTTCGCAATGTCAATAATATCTACAAGATGTGTCATTTCCATCATGACATGGTCTGTCTGTAGCCACGATTTAGCTCTGAACTGGACCGGTCACATGTAGTCTGCTTTTAGCCCAACCATTTGTAAACATTTAAACATTTGAATTAGCATTAACTTTGCTGGTCATGCATAACATTCATACACATTCTATGATATTATTTAACGTACATTTTAAGTTAAATAAAAATGCAATTACAATTCTCAACCGCTAGATGGCAACTGTAGCCTGTACTACTGGCAACCCCAGATCTCGCGAAAAACATTTCTGCCATTTTGTTTTTTACATGAGAACAACAACAGCAGGCAACAGCAAACGTTAAAGGACATTCTTTAACCTTGTAAGTATCGGTGTTTTCGTTTCACATGTGTTTATTATATATCTACATTAGGCTATTTGTTATCATTTGTAGGAACCGTGGCATTTTAGCGAGTAACAGTGTAGACTGTTAAACTGTTAGCTTAACATGCTACATGCACTGTAACCCCTGCATTTCTGTGTGCCCTTAAACTCTAAATATTTGAATTCAAGCGGATAAATATGAGCAAAAGCAAAAGAGAATGACTTTGTCACAATTACTGTAAATAAAGTTAAAAAAAAAAAAAAAATGTGTCAACAATGCTTTTCTCCAGCAATTTTTTTGTTCTTATTTGGCAGATGTGATGACCAACTTCCCAGCGGCAACAGAGTTTGAGTTAAGGAATGCAACTGGGAGCCATTTTAAACAATGGGAATAAAGCCAATGCTTTATAAATCAATAGTTTTTTTAAAACTTAAAACTTTTAACTTTTTATTTGTCTTTATATTTTTATTATCTTACATTGTTAATGTTCCATATTTTTAAAATCATAATCTTTATATTTAATTGTATTTTTATGATCTTTTCCATTATCTTAAGTTGTCTATGTTGTTAATGTTCTTTTTCTAAATAAAACTCTTATATTTCATTTGTTTGGATGTAATTTATGAACCTGTTATATTTGAGTGAAAAGAATCCTTTAGCCGTCATGTTCTTGTCTATTAGACGTATATATGTAGTCATTCATTAGCTGATGACTAGTCTATTCTTGGGCTGTGGTTAGACGTCTATTAGGTTTTCAGTGACAGCCCAAATTCAGCCTTGTTTTAGCCTAGACGTCTGGGCTGTGTTTTGACGGCTATTAGACGAAAATTGCTCGCTGGGTAACCCCAGGCCGAGAGCTGTCGTTGCAGCCACACACGTTTGCGATGCTGTTGTATGTTCGTTGGAACTATGGTTTCGGGAAACACCGACTCGTTGAGCTATGTTGATAACGAAGGAACTTGCGACCATAGTTGGCTAACGATGCTTTTGGGAAACGCACCCCAGCATAGTTAAAAACATAATAATTGATAATTTCTGAACATTGACTCTCAGTCATTATTCACTTTCTCAATAGAGTTCATAAACATATATAATATAATATCATAGTTCTAATAGGGGCCTCATTGTAACTCAGTGTGACAACATGTCTTCTGCTGGTTAGATCGCATATGATACGCACTTTATGGCGTATTATACGCACGAACCCCCCCTACCCTCAACCTACCCACGAACGTGTCATATACACGCCATAAAGTGCGTATCATATGCACTCATTTTGGCGTATACATTCCACGACATTGCACACTCGTACTATTGATACGCATTCTCATGTGGTTGTTTGATTAAAGAACGATTTCTTAAATTATCTTAAGTAAGAAATTCATTTTTGCTATGGTTAAATAAATGTTCAGTGATATCTTACAAAGACTTTTTTTCCCCTCTAAATAATGTTGATATGGCAACTAGTAAACACACTAAGCGTGCGTCTCAATCAGCTCCCTGGTTCAGTAGTCAGGGCACTGATCAGGACACAAGTCAATGGGCTGATCCCTGATCAGTGCCCTGACTACTGAACTAGGGAGCTGATTGAGACGCACCCTAAAGTTTCGTCATCCTGGCACGTGTGGGAAGTGTTAAACCATGAGTGTTACAAGTAACCCCGCGTTATCTCTCCCTATTCCAAGAACAATTAAATATTCGAGAATAACAGTGAAATATTATGAGATTAAGCTAAATCAGTTAAATTAAACCTAAAGTTTTTGCAGACACTGAATGTAAATCCTATTATAGGCTACTGTGATATTTGTTCGAAGAAACTTTATTTTTTCTTTCTTTCTTCATTGTTTCATTGCACTGGCAAACAAGTAGCCTATAGCTAAAGTGGAAATTTGGATTTGAAAAGTTTCCTTAGACATTCGGTTCTGCTTATACTGAGAAAACAAAATCAAGTTCTGTGGCTCAAGATTCCATAGCCGATCAGTGTTAGACATTGTTCTGCATAAACACTTACATATAAGTTTCAAATAGGCTAATACAACAACAACAACAACAATAATAATAAAACACACTAATGTGATTGTCTGGAACAGGGAAACTATGGGAATTCGATGAAGTGAAAGAATACGAAGATGTAAGAATAGTTCTGAGTTTAGAAATCCACAACCCATAATACTTTGATAATCTCTGTTTATACACATACATAAATACATATCTTCGTGCAAACACTGAGCCCTAATAATTCAGCAGAAGTAATAATAATAGGCCGAAATAAAAACGAGGTAATCAGAAGCATAATTTAAAGTTAATACACTGCAGCAAAAAACAAAAACCCCGAACAGAAATAAGATTATTTTACTAACCCCATTCGCAGATAATTTTGCTGGTTTTTAAGCAAAACTTATCTTATGGAATTTTACTTATCTAGTAAATGCATCTTGATTCAAGAATTTTTAGATCGTTGGACTGGAAACAACTCAAAAATACTAAGTAAGAAAAGCATCAAGATTAATTTCGTATAGACTTTTTTGGTTGTGCATGTTAATTGCACTTAACTTTAAATATCGACTAAATTCGATTAAGAGATGGTAGCGCAGGTAGCCTAAATAATGGCTAATCTCCCAAACGCCATCAGCTGCAAGGAAATCCAAGGTCAAGGTGGAAACGTAGACAAAGAGTGTCGTAATACGTCTAGACAGACAGGAACGAACTTCACACTTTGTCGAGTTCACGTGCACCTTTTGTCTACAGAAACTTATGCTTATTGTCCTCAGTTGTTCCTTCCTATTGCTTAATTTTACACTAGCCTACTTTACTCATCACTAAATCTACTAGAGGACATTCGATTGAAACTTTCCCATCGGCCAGAATATATTTATACTTTATTCTACACTCAAAAGGCTTCCTTCAGAATTGCCATGTCAAAAGTGTCCAAATGGTTACACTTTACATCGAATTTACATTAACATAGGCCAACGTTAATTTATACCATTATTCATTAATAATGTATGTTTGCTCATAATGCATCAACAAATGTGAATTAATCCTAAATATGCATAATGAATTTTAAAACATGTAGAAATGATAGAAACCTAGAAACTTAATTAACTTAAAGCGCTATAAAGATGCATCCTCATTTTAAACCACAAGAAAATGGTATTATACAGAATTCTCATGCCTTTGGCGTGACATGGTAAAATTATTTTAACAAGAATATATATATATATATATATATATATATATATATATATATATATATATATATATATATATATATATATATATATATATATATATATATATATAAGAAATATTTCTACCTATCCTACTCTTAATACCATTGCCACTATAAAGTCAATAGAAAATGCCTATGGCCTATTTTACGAAGTTACAATTACATTATAAGCCTAATAATAACAATCTTACCACTGATCACTTATTAAGCCTGTCCAGAAAATATCGTTTGTTATTTAATTATCATTTGCATGCAAATGACAGATAAATAAGCTTGCATATATCTTTGCACATCTCTACTCAAGTCTTTAAATAGAGTCAACGGCAAACATGTTGCGCAATAACACACTTTTAAAATCTGGAAAAGTCGATGTTAGATTACACTATCATTTGTGTGTTTCATGTCCTATTATCAATTCTGTATATTGAAAATGTATATCTATATTTAACTTACAAACTGCTTTATGAATGCCTTTATAATGTACGTTATAAGCCACCCTTACGAAAAATTAACCATGGTTTTATTATAGTAAAAGTGTAGTAACCATGTTTTTTTTGTTTTTGTTTTTTGTTTGTTTTTTTGCCAATTCATTACCATTTATATAACCACAGTTTTACCACAAATACCATGGTTAAACTATGGTTAGAGTAGCAAAGGCATGGCTAATTTGTGGTTACCATTAATTTGGTTTCATTTGTAGTAAAACATGGTTCATTTTTCGTAATGATTCAGCAAAAGACTGTGAATACCTGCATACAAGTTATAGATGTTTAAATCACGATCTAACCATTCTTTAAATTAGGTTATAGCATAAACGAAATAGTCGTTACAACAGCCCTTCGCCCTTTGCTCAAATAACTCATCACCGCCAAAAGTAAGATTCGTATTATCACGAGAGTGTAATTGGATAAAGAAATGTGTAATTCTCATAAAACACTGAGCAAGGATTTAGTAACTTCTCTGTTATACTGACATTGAGCACCATGCACAAAACACTAGCCAATACTGAGAAAATAACAAAAAATTGTGAAAAACGTACTCGGTTACTCACGTAACCTTGGTTCATTGAGAATAACGGGAACGAGTCTTGCGTCTGCTAGACGCTTATGGGGAACCGTCTCGGTTACGACTGTAACCTTAGTTCTGAACTAATAGGGATAGGGAACGAGACGCTGAATAGGGAACGAGACGCTGCGTCACCGCTATGGGAATGCCTCTAAATTATTGCGTCGTGAAGCACGTGTGTAATCAGTCCAATGGAAAGACTGAACGTCATAGGTGGGTGACGTCATAGACCCGGAAACTATAAAGCACACCGGCAGACACACTGTCAGCTTCTGGATAAGGATGAAGCAAGGCGCTCGCAGGCATGCAGGAATATGGCAGGGTGATGCAACGTCTCGTTCCCTATTCAGGGAACTAAGGTTACAGTCGTAACCAAGGCCCCCATATGAGCCGGATGCCAGCCTGTGCATTGTCTTAAGAGGCGAGCACCAGGAGATACATTGATGTCTAGCTCGTAGAACTTGACAAAAGTGTGCGGAGAAGACCATCCTGCCGCATCACAAATATCTTGCAGGGAGGCCAAAAGAGCCTGAGAGGCAGCCATACTCCTGGTAGAGTGGGCCCAAACAGCCAAGGGAGAAGGCTGTCTGGCTGCCTCATAAGCAAGTGAGATGGCCTCGACCACCCACTTGCTCATTCTCTGCTTAGACCTAAGGCCGCCACAGAACTTCTCCTGCAGGAACTCCAGCACTGCGCTCGCAGGGCAGTTGAGTGGATTCCACAGGGGATCTCTGCACCAGGAGGTGAAGAGTCTCCATTTCAGAGCGTACAGTTTCCTCATGGAGGGAGCTTGAGAGTGTAGAATGGTCTCAACAACCTCGGCGAGAGAGGTAGAGACCAGCACTTATGAGCTGGGCCCCCTCAGAGGCCAAGCCCACAGTTTCCACAGCTCTGGGGGAGGGTGCAGGATCCCCCCGCCCGCTTGAGAGAGAAGGTCCCTCCTGAGCGGAATCTCCAGGGGAGAGCCACGAGGAGAGACACGATGCCCGAGAACCAAGCTGTCCAGAACGGGGCTACTAACAGTAGACGGGCCCCGTCCCAGCACACTCTGTCTAGAACTTGTCAGAGCAATCGGGGGAAATGTGTACAGGGGCAGCCACGGCCACTCCTGTACCATGGTGTCCAGTCCGAGAGGAGCTGGATGTACTAGGGAGAACCACAGACGACAGTGTGTTTTTTCTTGAGTAGCGAACAGGTCCACCTGAGCCTTGCCAAATTTCTCCACCACCTTGGTGTGGAGTCTCCACTCCCCGGGCCTCGGCCCCTGCCTTGACAGGATGTCTGCTTCCACATTCAGGCACCCCGGGATGTAAACTGCTCTGATTGAGTACAGTTTCCCTTGGGCCCACAGGAGGATCTGATGGGCCAGCTTGTATAAGGGACGAGACCTCAGACTCCCCAGATGGTTTAAATAGGAGACCACCGATGTGCTGTCTGTGCGCACTAGCACATGATGGCCCCTGAGGTATTGCAGGAAGTGTTTCAAAGCCTGAAACACCGCCAGCATTTCTAGGCAGTTCTAGGCACTCATGGTCGCCCCCCAGCCTGTCAGGGAGGCATCCATGGTCAGAAACGCATGCCAACACGGTGCCCCCAGGGACAGGCCCTGGGCAAGGAACCAAGGGTCCTTCCACATAACCAAGGCGCGGAGACACCACCACGTTACCTTGATTATGCGAAAAGGGTTTCCCCTCGGGGAAAATCCCTTAGTCTTGAGCCACCACTGTAGAGGTCTCATGTACAACAGGCCACAGGGAATCACGTTGGCCGCTGCTGCCATCAGACCTAGCAGTCTCTGATACTGCTGTACAGTGAATGACTGGCCTAGCTTCACCCCTTTGAATGCTGAGAGGATCGATCCTATGTGAGGCTCTGACAGACGGGCCTGCATAGAGAGCGAATCCCAACTCATGCCCAGATAGGTAATTCTCTGCACTGGAGAGAGAGAACTCTTTTTGGAGCCCCAACCTCCTCATATGAGCGAGGACAACATCTCGATGTTGAACCGCCAAATGAGCTGACTGAGCAAGGATTAGCCAGTCGTCGATATAATTGAGAATGCGGATCCCCTGTATACGCAAGGGGGACAAAGCACTTCGTGAACGTATGGGGTGAAAGAGCTAGACCGAAGGGAAGCACCCAATATTGGTACGCTTCTCCCCTGAAAGCAAACCTCAGGTACTTCCTGTGCTGTGGAAGGATGGAGACATGAAAGTATGCATCTTTGAGATCTATGGTGACAAACCAGTCCTCGGACCTGATTTGAGACACAATCTGTTTGAGTGTGAGCATCCTGAACCTGAGCTTTGCTACTGAGTGGTTGAGGACGTGAAGATCTAAAATAGGGCGCAGCCCCCCATCCTTCTTTCGCACAATGAAGTATCAGCTGTAAAAGCCTGACTCCCTGACTGGTAGAGGGACCCTCTTTATAGCCTCTTTTCGCAGAAGAGTCTGTACTTCTTCAGTCATAACCAGAGCCTACTCAGGGCCCACCAGCGTGGCCAGGACCCTGTTGAAACTGGGTGGACGACATCTGAACTGAATGGTGTACCCTTTCTTTATAATCTGCAGGACCCACTGAGATATATTCGGCAGATTCTCCCACTCTGCTATGAAATCTACTAAGGGTACCAGCCTCTCGAGGCTGGCCTCTGGAGTACTCTGTACCGTAAGCACAGCGCCCTGAAGCGGCAGACCGGCAGGGAACGACTGGCTCGACAGCACCACCTCCCTCCTCAGAGGGTGCGAGCCATCTTCGGATGACTCGCAAGGGCCCTCCACGCCCCGGCACTCGGGCGGGGTTGGTGGATTGACCCTGTGAGGGCACCGGAGGCCGACGGGCACTGTGTACTGAGGTGAACACCGTCTGCCCCCGGGAGGCAACCACCCTCACAGCCCTGGCCCAGCTGGCGTCAGGGCTTCTTAGACGCAGCCTTCCTCGAAATAATGACGGACCTCAGATCCGTCTTACCCTTAGAAGACTGCACCTGAGGGCGTTGCCCCCCGCTCCACCCTTTCTGAGGGGGAGTGCGGTTGGCGACGCGGTTTCTGCTGGGCCCGGTGTGACGAGTTCGTACTCGGTGTCTGCTGCTCCTGCACAGCAGCAGACGAGACCTGGGCCTTACGGGGGAGGAACTCCTTGAGTGCCGCCGACTGTTTCTTTGCTTCTATGAACCTGTCGGTGACGGTATTGACTGCATCACCAAACAGGCCCAAAGGGGAAAGTGGCGAATCGAGCAAAAAGGATTTGTCTCTCCCCTTGATCTCAGTGAGGTTGAGCCACAAATGTCTCTCCGTGGCCACCAGGGCTGCCATAGAGCGGCCTATAGATCTTGCCGTCTCCTTGGTGGCCCGGAGAGCTAAATCTGCAGAGGACTGGAGCTCATTGATGACGTCAGCTCCGATCTCTTGGCTCTCCCCCAGGTCTCTCAGCAGGTCAGCCAGGTATGCTTGTACGATGGCCATAGCATGCAGGCATGCGGCGACCTGACCCGCTGCTGAGTACGCCTTGCCCACTAGCGCTGATGTGACTTTTAGTGGCTTTGTGGGCAAGGATGGGGCTCTGATGGCCGATGCCGAACCGGGCGAGAGATGGCTCGTGAGCGTCTCTTCTACCACTGGCATCAAGCCATAGCCATGTCTTTTCAGTCCCTCGAAATTACTATACACAGACGTATGGGGACTGAACACATGGGAAAATCATGGGCCGATTCCACGATCTTGACACCTCAGTGTGGAGATCCGTGAAAAACGGCAGAGCCCTGCATGGAGGTTGAACAGAGCGAGCTGGCAAGAAGTGCTCATCAAGCCTGCTTTTAACTGAGCACTCGTTCGGACGTTCATGCGGTCAGTCAATATTCAGCTTGGCCACAGCTCTGCTCAGGACCTCCATGAGCTCGTCACTAGCAGGTGTCTGAAGTGGCGAGTCTTCAGACCCTTCGTCGACACTACAGATATCCACCTCCTCAGAACTAGATAATTGCAGTGCCGCGCCCGCTTCCTGGGTGGGAGAAGCCGCCGCGCGGGCTCCCGAACCCAGAGAAGCCTCACTGGATCCGTCTCCGACCCCTCTGACAAATCCATCTGCGAACCCCACGACATGAGTCGCCGCTGAGCCTCGGCTGCAGCAGGACCCGTGCTGCAAGGAACGCGAGCCGTGGCGCCCTCCTCGAAAAACGGCCAGCGGGATCGAGAGCTGCTCTCCCAAACAAACCACACACACACACACACACATCAGGTGTGTATCCCTACTCGTGATGTAGCGAGGGCAGGGAGGGACACACTTTCTGAAATGCAGTTTGCTCGCCATTATAGTCTTTCAGGTGTCAGTAGTGTATGCTTTTTTTGTGAGATGAAAATAATAAAAGTCTGAACTCAGACACAAACACAGAACTGACAAGGACAATGATACATAGAATGCTTGCTGAAGACAACAGAAGCTGACGGCGTGTGTCTGCCGGTGTGCTTTACAGTTTCCAGGTCGATGATGTCACCCGCCTATGACGTTCTGTCTCTCAATTGGACTGATTACACACGTGCTTCACAACGCAATCAAGCAGAGGCATTCCCATAGTGGTGACGCAGTGCAAGTTCCCTTGAAAGGGAACTCCTTTTCTCGAAAATACCGAAGCCTTTATTTTATAATGTAGTGCAATAACTTTGAGGCCTATATATTTGTTACTCGTATACAGTGCAATGCCCTAGCAGATCTCTAGCAGTTTCAAATAACAAATTTGTTTAAAGATTTAATGTAGCTAATGAAGACTTACATCTCATAATATCTACATAGTTTTTAATATCAGGTTAATGAAACAAACATAGTCCTCACATAAATCTGTGAAAATAATTACATTTAGATATAAACCTGATTTATATGCGGTTTAATTTAGTATAAGGACATGTTAATGTTGATTGTCATGTTTCATATGTGAAGGACATTTGGCCTTCATAAGTGGGCATATAGCTAAACAACACACACACACACACACACGCACACGCACACACACACTTTACATAAGTAGATGAGGACATTGCATAGGTTTCACTTGCCTTTATACCTAACCTTAACCCTAAAATATAACATAAATCTGCTTTCAAAAGATATTATTATTATTATTATTATTATTATTATTATTATTATTATTAACTTCCAAACAACATTACTATGTTGTCAATGTTGTGAAACTATCAATTGGCCAGCTGCATTTCTTGAGGAGTTCTGGGCAATGTCAGCATATTCTTTAAATGTTGTAACAGCAAAAGTGTTACTGTTGTCACAGCCTTGGTGACTGAAGACTTGATGAGCCCCAGGCCATCACCTGTTGCCAGACAGAGAAGCATGATTGGTCACTCCAGAGAACACGTCTCCACTGCTCTAGGGTGCTGTTGTTCCCAATTGCTTCCACTTTGTCATAATACCATTAACAGCTGACTGGGGAATATTTAGAATTTCACAAATAGATTATTGCACAGGTGGCAACTTATCACGGTACCACGCTTGACTCACGTTTTACTCATTGACACGACAGCCAGTGGCACTGACCCTCAACAAGCTTGTCTCTGGCGTGATGACTCCGATCTTCAACCAGATGGAACTGGACAAATATTCTGAATGTTCCGATCTAATATGCCTCCTGACCTGTAATACTGCTTGAATCATAATCATGCACTGTTTGTTCGTTGGCCAGAGGAGAACTGGCCCCCCGACTGAGCCTGGTTTCTCCCAAGGTCGTTTGCTCCATTCTGATACCTGATGGAGTTTTGGTTCCTTGTCACCGTTGCCTCTGTTGCCTTTGGCTTGCTTAGTTGGGGACACTAAATATTATTGATCTGCCTGCATTGACACCACATGAGAACTGAAATGAGCTGGACGATGACATCACTGTTTTCTCCAGAGCGTCTGTCCAGCTGAAATCAAATTTTGTTGCATTTTTTTCCCTATTACCACTGTAAAGATGCTTTGAAACAATCGGTATTGTATAAAGCACTATATAAATAATGGTGACTTGACAGGTAACATTATTAAAGCTCACTTTTTCTTGAAAGTGGTACTCCATTTATCTCAGTTCTCCAACCTCTTGTGTCGCTCTTAGGAATTCCAGCTGGCAATCTGATTTGTTTTGTCTCTCATTGTTTCTATTCTTAGTAGCTGTTATTCAATAATGAATTTAATGAAAAGAACTATCTGACAGAAGTGGTCCTGACAGAACTTTTTCCATGCTTATGTATATGCGACAGAAAGCATTGGCAAGCATTTGTTTTGGGGACCATACCATCATAAACATGCCAGTGGCATTTGAGAGCAGCTCACTCTGTGTTCACATGCAGGTGCTCTTTTTCACACAGTAGTTCAAAAAGACTTTTACGACCTTGCACTGAGATAGAGAGAGACAGTCTGTGAAAAGAAGAAAATACATATCCAGCCCACCGAAGTATAGCCAAGAAAGAGAAAGCATCAAAATATAAGTTACTCTGAATGTTTCTTTAGCTCTTGCCATTCAAGTAGAAGTCGAAATGTAGCCGTATGTATTCAAACACAAGAAACAAATTTACTGAATAAAATAAAACAGGGTCTTTGTATATTTATGTGCATTTTCTTGGAAGATAAAGAGGCAGTGTTCCATGGGGCTGTCTAACAACACAATCCTCTTAGTGTTCTTGGATATGTAGGGCAATAAAAACAGTGATTTTGGAAAGTGACTTTATCACGGTTTAAATACGAAATGTCTTATGTCTCAAGACAGAAATGTCTGTGTACTGAGAACAACTTCTATCTATGGTCTGGTAGTTAAGTTTGGCAAGTTTAAAGAGAGAACTCATTGTTTACAACTTGGCGACCATTCACATTTTGATGATATCAATGACAAGATTTACTGCCTTTGTGAGTCAGAAGTCTGCAATCCACATCAATTTTCTCTGTCTCTGAAACCTCCCACCTCCCTTTTATGTGAGGCAAACAAAACCCCACCATGTGCGCAGTAGCGCCACCTTGCAGGCAAAAAATAAGTACCTAATAAAATTGTCTTTCTTGCTCATTCATTAAACCTGCCTCCCCCATCCTTCATTTTACTCTTGTTGATGGAAAGATTGTGGCAGTGGCTCAAAACACTATAGATAAACCCATATTTAACATGACTCTGTGGTCATGAGCTTTGCTGGCTTAAAGAAACTGGACAAGGTATACACATCTGTTGAGTCAAGAAAATGTTTTCACTTTAAGTTCCTCTATGTTCCTGAGGAGGGCAGTGCAGTGTGGTGACTGAGCTGGAACCTGATAGGTTGTGTTTCCAGGGGGAACAATAAAGGGGTGCACCTCTAAGAGGACAGACAGGTGGAGCATTGATGGAAGAGAGGACATGACATGACTTCAGGACAGGAAGTGGATTGAGAGGCTGTGTGGACAATTGAGGTAGAGCAGAGAACAAAAGTTTGCTGTTGTGCAGTCATGGAGGAAGATTCTGAAGAATCGATAATGGAGGACTGGGTGAAATTTACAAAGAAAAATTCAACGCAAGAAATCTGCTAAGGATCAGGAAGATAGCGGGTATATGGTGATAACTGTAAAAGATACGAATAAATAAAAGACCAAAGCAAATCAGGAAAATTCAAGAGAACAGATTGTACAAAATACAGAGGAGAAGGATTTCGGAGTAATGCTGATATTTGAAAAGAGTTCAGGAAAGCATTTGCATCCAATAGGATTATCCAAAGCAATCTATAAGAGTATTGGATCGGTTATTCTGGATAAATGTTTAGGGCAAGGGAGAGTGTTGATTATAGTGAAAGATGGACAGCAAAAAAAACAAACTGCTCAAGATGAAAGAAATGAATAGGGAAAAGATCACAACCAAAGAGATCCAAGAGTAAAAGGGAGTAATATGGAATTCCAACATCTATAACTACTGATGAAATTCATGAAAATATAAAAAGGAGGTAAAGTGGCTGATGTGAGAAGACTGTAGAAAACCAAAGAAGGACAACGACATAGGATAGTATGAGTATCTTGCTGACATTTGAAGGAAACATGCCTGAAAAGTTACAAATGGGATATATTAGCCATCCAGTAAGAGTGTATGTCCCAATGCCATTAAGGTGTTAAATGTTAGAGAATTGAACATGTGGCTGCAGTATGTAGGGGGAAAGTAAAATGTGTAAATGTGGAGGAGAACACGAATTTGGCAATTGTACTGAGGTGAATGGACTCAAATGTTGTAACTGTGGTGGTCCTCACAGTGCTGCATATTGAGGATATGAGGAACAAATTAAAGCAAGAGAAATGCAAAAGTATAAGGCTGAGCATAAAGTCACTTTTTCTGAAGCAGTGAAGGTTTGTGGAAGTAAAGAAAACAGGAGGGAAGAGGTAAGGGACAAAAGCAAGATTCAAAGAACATAGAATCAGGAAAACCAAAAGAGGATGTAAACATGAGTGTGCTATTAAAGATAATGCAGTAATAATGACAAAAGAGAACTTTCTAGCCTTTATTGTAAAGGTAATTAATGGCACCGCTATGTTGCCAAGTAGATCAGGCAAGATTAAAACAATTCTAGAAGCTGCATCAGAATTTCTAGGGATCTCTGGGATCTTAGCAAACATGATACATGAGATTCTTACTCAATCAGTAACAGTAGAAGCTTCTCAAGTTTCTGAGTGGCTAAATGGTGATAAGTGTAATACAATGAAATGCAAGGAGCCTTGTAGCAAACGGTCAAGATTTAGAATATAAGCCAAATGTTATTTGTGTACAAGAGTCATGGCTCAAGCCAAATCTGCAATTTGTATTACCAGGGTATACGTCTATTAGGAGGGACAGAGTGGGGAAACAAGGGGGAAGTGTAGTAACATTTTTGAAAGAAGGAACTATAGGGAATTAAATGAGGTTAAGGATATTGAATGTGTTGTGCTAGAGGTATATCTTGAAAAATAATCAATTGTTATATATAATTTCTATAACCCATGTAAGATTTCAATAAATTTGTTTGAAAAAAATGAAAAAAGCAAAAAGTAATTATGGTGTGGTGATTTTAATGCACATGTGGGATTACAAATGTAAGTAAAACTAAGGGATGCACATTGCATTTAGCATTTAAGGTAAAGATGATGACATCAGATGAATTATTCTGTTATGCAAAGTTTCCAGGCCAGTTCCTGTTCTCTTTATTGTAAATCAAATAAACCAGATTACTGAGAGTCTCACGTTTTGTCTTTTATGGCTCTCGGAGCCCATGTAATCATTAGGCTGATGGGATTAGGATTTGAGTCTTGGGCAGGTCTCTTTACATAGGGTACAACGGGGCTAAAGGCTCCACGGGGTAAAAGGCTCCTATAACTGTATTCTCCTCTAAACCTCTAGATGGCACAAAAACTTGCCTCAGCACTTTCCAACACGTCTGCTTCTCAAGATGCTCGTGGAAATGTGTCTGATCCTTGATGTGATCACGGGCAGCAGCGCAAAGTGGATTCTGTGCTCATTTGATCTAATATTTCATGTTTTTTTATTATTTTATATATATATATATATATTAAATGTTGTAGATTTAAGCAGCAGATAAGAATGGCTAAAATAAATTAATACATTTTGAAACAAAGGTCTTGTTAATGTTTGTCAGTTTTGTTCAAGGTAATTAAAGCAACAGATTTTCAATAACGGAAGAATATGTAAAAGTCTGGTTTTTGGGGTAAAAGGCTCCATATTTAACATGATCATAAACAGCGGCTGACTTTAACATGTGTGGACATGACATGGTTAGATTCAGACTGTAAGATCATATATTAAGTGGTGTGTCCACCTTATCTCTAGATAATCACCATATTTATAATGAAACCATCAGATTTAAAAATGGGATATAATCATATCATATAATAAAATATAATTTGTCACTACTGTAAATCTATATTAAATTATGGGATCTCCTTCAATGCTTTCAGAATCTTTACTTTTTAAAATGATTTTGTTTCTATATTTTTCAGATATATTTCCATATTAAGATATTTTAAAGACAGCATATTTACTGATCAAAATTAATCATTTTATTCATTAAAATAAACAGAAAATAGTTCAAACTTTACTAAAGTGATTGTTTTGAACATATTAACTTAGACATTATTGAACACATTATTTTAGCTGAAGTATTTGTGTTAATACTGTGAGCTTTTTGCCCCATGTGTGGGGTAACAGACCCACCTCGACACCCCAGACACTTTTAAGATTTTTAAATAAAAGAAACCACTTTTATGATTTATATTCACACAAAATCTGTTGCTCCATAAATGTTAAATACAAACATATATATTTGTCTGTATATCATACATTATAGGAGTAGTGAAAAACACATTTTTCTTAAGGTGTGCCTTTAGCCCGTTGTACCCTATACAACAGTTGCATTCTTTAGATTGTCTCCTCCTCTACTGTGTTAATCCCTCCCCCTGAAATGTGGATAAATTACAGTGTATACTGTTTTGAATTAGACTTGATGACTGCAGCTACCGACAGCACGTGTTCTCAAGAAAGAAATGACTGCTTGAAAGATAGATCCAAGTTCTCCTGGTCTTCATTTGTGAGTTTCCAACACACATAATTGTGGGGGAGTAAAAATATAGATCACAATGGGGAAGTAAATGGAACAAATTATGGATGATAGAGGGTTGGTATGCTTAAACAGGAGAAGGCACTAGGTATAATAAAACAGATAATACAGTATCAAATATAGCTTTAACATATATACACTCACCTAAAGGATTATTAGGAACACCATACTAATACTGTGTTTGACCCCCTTTCACCTTCAGAACTGCCTTAATTCTAGGTGGCATTGATTCCACAAGGTGCTGAAAGCATTCTTTAGAAATGTTGGCCCATATTGATAGGATAGCATCTTGCAGTTGATGGAGATTTGTGGGATGCACATCCAGGGCACGAAGCTCCCGTTCCACCACATCCCAAAGATGCTCTATTGGGTTGAGATCTGGTGACTGTGGGGGCCATTTTAGTACAGTGAACTCATTGTCATGTTCAAGAAACCAATTTGAAATTATTCGAGCTTTGTGACATAGTGCATTATCCTGCTGGAAGTAGCCATCAGAGAATGGGTACATGGTGGTCATAAAGGGATGGACATGGTCAGAAACAATGCTCAGGTAGGCCGTGGCATTTAAACGATGCCCAATTGGCACTAAGGGGCCTAAAGTGTGCCAAGAAAACATCCCCCACACCATTACACCACCACCACCAGCCTGCACAGTGCTAACAAGGCATGATGGATCCATGTTCTCATTCTGTTTACGCCAAATTCTGACTACCATCTGAATGTCTCAACAGAAATCGAGACTCATCAGACCAGGCAACATTTTTAACTGTCCAATTTTGGTGAGCTTGTGCAAATTGTAGCCTCTTTTTCCAATTTGTAGTGGAGATGAGTGGTACCCGGTGGGGTCTTCTGCTGTTGAGGCTCTTAACCAGAGCGGGCAGGGCACGTCTTGGGTTTCATAAGCCAAGATGATGGCATCCACTATCCAGTGGGCCATCCTCCACTTGGAGACAGCCTTTCCCTTCTGCTGTCCTCCATAACAGACGAAGAGCTGCTCTGAGGTCCTGAAGCTTTGCGTTCTGTCCACGTAAGTCCGCAAAGCGCGGACGGGACAGAGAAAAGCTAGGGCTGGGTCTGCCTCCTCCAAGGCAGCGCTTGCAGGCTCACCACCTGGTCCCGGAAGGGAGTGGTGGGAACCTTGGGCACATATCCAGGCCGGGGTCTCAGGATTACGTGAGAGTTACCAGGCCCGAATTCCAGGCACGATTCGTCGACCGGAATGCCTGCAGGTCCCCTACCCTCTTGATGGAGGCCAATGCAGTCAGGAGTACTGTCTTCAGAGACAGAATTTTTAACTCAGCTGACTGCAAAGGCTCAAAGGGAGGCCTCTGCAGTGCGGTCAGCACCAGAGACAGGTCCCAAGAGGGTATAGAGGGAGGACGAGGTGGATTCAGTCTCCTCGCCCCCCTCAGGAACCTGACGATCAGATCGTGCTTCCCTAAGGATTTTTATTTTCTTTCCGCCTATGAAGTCATGATTGGCGGCGATGGCGGCCACATAAACTTTGAGGGTGGAGGGAGACAGCCTTCGCTCCAACCCGTCTTGTAGGAAGGAAAGCACAGAACTGACCGAACACCTTCGGGGGTCTTCTCGGCGAGAAGAGCACCATTCGACGAACAGGTTCCACTTCAACGCGTAGAGGTGCCTTGTAGAGGGCGCTCTAGTGGAAGTAATGGTGTCTACCACAGCTTGTGGCAGACCGCCTAGAACCTCCGTGTCCCGTCCAGGGACCAGACATGGAGTTTCCAGAGGTCCGGACGCGGGTGCCAGAGGGTGCCCCATCTCTGAGTCAGGAGGTCCTTCCTCAGAGGAATGGGCCAAGGAGGTGCTGTCGCGAGGAGCACTAGTTCCGAAGACCAAGTTCTGTTGGGCCAGTACGGAACGACCAACAGGACCTGCTCCTCGTCCTCCCGGACCTTGCACAGTGTTTGTGCAAGAAGGCTCACTGGGGGAAACGCATATTTGCGTAGGCCCCGAGGCCAGCTGTGTGCCAGCGATCCGAACCGATGGTCCCCTCGGTCAGGGAATAGAACAGCTGGCAGTGGGTGGAGTCCGGGGCGGCAAACAGATCTACCTGCGCGGCCCCGAAGCGACTCCAGATCAGCTGGACCACCTGGGGATGGAGTCTCCACTCTCCCGGGAGCACTGGCTGTCGTGAGAGCTCGTTGGCCGCACGATTGAGCAGGCCCAGAATATGAATGGCACGAAGCGACCTCAGATGCTTCTGACTCCATAGGAGGAGATGGCGGGCAAGTTGTGACATGCGACAGGAGCGTAGACCACCCTGTTTGTTGATGTACGCAACGGCCGCAGTGCTGTCCATACGGACCAGAACGTGCTTGCCTCTGAGCGGCATTGAAGCGGCTGAGTGCAAGACGAACTGCTAACAACTCCAGGCAATTGATATGCCACTGCAGTTGGGGCCCCGTCCACAGACCCAATACTGCAAGCCCGTTGTACGTGGCACCCCAGCCGGTGGATGAGGCATCCGTGGAGACAACAGCATGCCTGGACACTTGTTCTAGAGGCACTTCTGCCCGTAGAAATGAAGAGTCTGACCACGGGCTGAAGGTTTGGCGGCATCTCGGCGTAACTTTGGACACGGAGAGTTCCGCTGCGCCATGCCCATCTCGAGACCCGGTCGTGGAGCCAGCGTTGAAGCAGTCTCATATGAAGCAATCCCAGCGGCATTACTGCAGCTGCAGATGTCATATGCCCCAGGAGCCTCTGAAAAGGTTTCAGTGGTACCGCTATCCTGCGTTTGAACGAATTCACGCAGTTCAACACCGACTGGACGCGCTCCTCGGTGAGGCACACTGTCCGGGCAACCGAGTCTATCTCCATCCTGAGAAAAGAGATCCTCTGCGAGGGGCAGAGTTTGCTCTTCTCCCAGTCGACCTGAAGGCCCAACTGGCAAAGGTGGCGGAGCACCATGTCCCTGTGTTTGCACAACTGCTCTCACGACTGGGCAAAAATCAGCCAGTCATCGAGGTAGTTGAGAATACGAACACCACGCTCCCAAACGGGAGCAATGGCCGCCTCCGCGACTTCCGTGAAGACACGGGGCGACGGCCAGCCCGAAGGGTAGGACTTTGTACTGACATGCTTGTCCATTGAATGCAAAGCGTAAGAACGGTCTGTGTCGAGGGAGAATCGAGACATGAAAGTACGCGTCCTTCAGGTCGATCGCTGCAAACCAATCTTGGGGGACGGACGCACCTGAAGATGCGTTTCTGCGTTAACATCCTGAACAGCAGCCTGGGGACTGGTTCAGAAGTCACAGATCCAAGATCGGCCATAACCCGCTGCTTTTCTTGGGCACAATGAAGTACGGGCTGTAGAACCCGGTCTTCATATCGGCTGGAGGGACCGGCTCTATCGCATCCTTCACCAGTAGGGCCGCGATCTCCGCCTGAAGCACAGGGGCATTCTCCTTCGACATGGAGGTGAAGTGGATGCCCCTGAACTTGGGGGGACGCCGGGCGAACTGAATCGCATAGCCGAGTCTGATGGTACGGATGAGCCAGCAAGACGGGCTGGAGCGCTAGGCAGGCTCCCAAGAACCGTGCATGCGGGACCAACGGCACTACAGACGTGCCCGCAGCGGGGCAGCGCAGCGGCATGCAGGGACCCGACACGGACGGCATGGGAGCGGCCCAAGGTGGGGTCTGAGTGTGCTGTGCAACATTTACCTGCTTCCGCTGAGGGGGTGCACGAGTGTGGGGAGGCCGCTTGTGTGCGTCCCAGACACAGCCGGCACCCCCTGCTGGCGATAGGAGAGACGCCTGAGGGTGACGAGGCTTGGAAGCGTCGAACACCGCCGAGCACACTCTCCTGGCACCCAGAGGTATTGGAACTGCTCTTTAGAATTTGGGTACCACTGGTTGTATTTGACACCAGTAGCGGAACAGAATTTACCAATGATTCTCCACCCGGCCCTCCTCCGGGGAAGAGCAGCTCTTAACCAAATCCGGGTGCCCATGGCGACGAGCAGACTGAAGGGTCGCCGATGGCGTTTCTGGACATCGCCTGGCCGAGGGCCAGCACTGTGACTTTTATATTTAAAGTCACTGTGCGCAGCTCAACCTCAGCTCAGAACTACCCTTATGCACGAAGAGTGCTGGGCAGAGGCAGCCTGCCAGTGGCACTGCCACCCCACCTGATGAGGGTAGTGAGAGAGAGGAAAACTTTATACAGGCTATGGCCCCTTTGGCGCTCCATTTTCTGGTGCCAAGCGGTTCCACACTGCTAAAGCTTTCCAATGCACATCCGGGAAAAGGCAAGGGGCGGGCAAGGCGATTTATGCGTTGCGCTATGCCCCAGCCACCCGGGGAAGCATGACTGTCAAGTATGAATCTGATTCAGCATGAAACATCCACTATTATAGTGGGAATCTCAGCCTCATCTTCATTTTCAACACATAACAGCCCTCTCTCCAATGCAGCGATTGACATCTGTCCTCTGCTAGAGCCCCAAATTAAACGCTAGGTCCCTTTAATTAATTAATTAATTTTTTATTTAATTTTATTTTTTAAGGACCAGCAATCCCATTTGTAAGCTACCAGCAGGCATGCGAGATAGTGAGCGTGGCCGTGAGACGGCACACGGCGCGCTGAACACTAAAAGACTTATGAAAAGGGTAAGATGAACAACGCACCGACGTGGTCATGCTCTCATGAGCGAACATGAAACACCCACGAACACAGTCTCAGCATGCTGCGATGCACTAGAGGAGTGGGGGGCCCACGGAGATGTGCTCGGCAGGGAAGCCCCACTGTAATCCTCAGATCACCCAGGCTTATCAGCCAAAGTAGCCCCTTTTCTGGTGCACCAGAAAAGACACTAGATCGGGGTATAAGCGAAGGGACACAACCCCGTTTGAGGTTTCATAGTCTCGACCGCGCATCTAGAGTGCCGAGTGACGCGCGCTGGGTTGCCGTGACAACCCGCGCTGTCAGCGGCAGCTCGACGGCACATGGCGCGCTGAACACTCAAACACTCACGGGGAAGGCGAGACGAACAGCGCGCCGACGTGATCCCGTTCTCCTGAGAGTACATGGACCACTCATGAACGCAATCTCAACATAGTTATGCGAGAGGGCTCGTGGCCGTCAATAAGGACAGGAAACAACCGCATCCAGAAACGCACGGGTGGAATAACGTCTTGAAAAAGACACAGTGTCACACCCGCGCTGCTCTTTTAGAAGAAAATGTGCTCTTTTAAATGTGCTGAAGCACCCAGGGAACGACCGCGGCAAAAAACACAGGAGAGTAGTGCAGCCTGTGTATGCACTCACCATTGGGAACGCCCTCACCGAACCAACAGACCAAACAGTGCTGTGAAAACAGCAGTTTATCACTGTATCAGGGAGCTTGCGGCCGCCGCTGATCGTGCCATCCCACTCAGCACTCAAAGAAGCTTCTTCTGTCGTTCTCTCTTTCTCTCTGCTGAAGCAGGAACACCGTGTTCGGCTCCGAAGTGAATGACAAAGGTGCGCTGCATTTCACTTCCGTTTATACCCGCACTGCGGGGCGGAGCGCGAGATGCAAATCTCGCACGCCAATTCGCATTGGCCTGTTCTCTAAATCTCGAAGCTGATAGGGGCTCCCTGAAGTGATCCCAATTCGTCGGTGACGTCCGACGTACGTCGAACGTGACCGACTGAAAGGGAACACAGAATTGTTGACATTTTTGCAGATTTATTAAAAAAGAAAAACTGAAATATCACGTGGTCCTAAGTATTCAGACCCTTTGCTGTGACACTCATATTTAACTCAGGTGCTGTCCTTGAGATGGTTCTACACCTTCATTTGAGTCCAGCTGTGTTTGATTATACTGATTGGACTTGATTAGGAAAGCCACACACCTGTCTATATAAGACCTTACAGCTCACAGTGCATGTCAGAGCAAATGAGAATCATGAGGTCAAAGGAACTGCCTGAAGAGCTCAGAGACAGAATTGTGGCAAGGCACAGATCTGGCCAAGGTTACAAAAAAAAAAAAAAAAAAAAATGCTGCACTTAAGGCTCCTAAGAGCACAGTGGCCTCCATAATCCTTAAATGGAAGACGTTTGGGACAACCAGAACCCTTCCTAGAGCTGGCCGTCCGGCCAAACTGGGCTATCGGGAGAGAAGAGCCTTGGTGAGAGAGGTAAAGAAGAACCCAAAGATCACTGTGGTTGAGCTCCAGAGATGTAGTTGGGAGATGGGAGAAAGTTGTAGAAAGTCAACCATCACTGCAGCCCTCCACCAGTCGGGGCTTTATGGCAGAGTGCCCTGACGGAAGCCTCTCCTCAGTGCAAAACACATGAAAGCCCGCATGGAGTTAGTTAAAAAACACCTGAAGGACTCCAAGATGGTGAGAAATAAGATTCTCTGGTCTGATGAGACCAAGATAGAACTTTTTGGCCTTAATTCTAAGCGGTATGTGTGGAGAAAACCAGGCACACCTGTCCAATACAGTCCCAACAGTGAAGCATGGTGGTGGCAGCATCATGCTGTGGGGGTGTTTTTCAGCTGCAGGGACAGGGCGACTAGTTGCATTCGAGGGGAAAGATGAATGCGGCCAAGTACAGGGATATCCTGGACGAAAACCTTCTCCAGAGTGCTCAAAACCTCAGACTGGGCCGAAGGTTCACCTTCCAACAAGACAATGACCCTAAGCACACAGCCAAAATAACAAAGGAGTGGCTTCACAACAACTCTGTGACTGTTCTTGAATGGCCCAGCCAGAGCCCTGACTTAAACCCAATTGAGCATCTCTGGAGAGACCTGAAAATGGCTGTTCACTAACGTTTACCATCCGACCTGACAGAACTGAAGAGGATCTGCAAGGAGGAATGGCAGAGGATCCCCAAATCCAGGTGTGAAAAACTTGTTGCATCTTTCCCAAAAAGACTCATGGCTGTATTAGATCAAAAGGGTGCTTCTACTAAATACTGAGCAAAGGGTCTGAATACTTAGGACCATGTGATATTATAGTTCTTTTTTAATAAATCTGCAAAAATCTCAACAATTCTGTGTTTTTCTGTCAATATGGGGTGCTGTGTGTACATTAATTAGAAAAAAATGAACTTAAATGATTTTAGCAAATGGCTGCAATATAACAAAGAGTGAAAAATTTAAGGGGGTCTGAACACTTTCCGTACCCACTGTATGTATGTAAGTAATGTGTGTGTGTGTGTGTGTGTGTGTGTGTGTGTGTGTGTGTGTGTGTGTGTGTGTGTGTGTGTGTGTGTGTGTTATATATCTCAGCAGCTATCGCGTTTCTCCAGAGCTCATTTAATGGCGAATTAGGAGTGTGACATCGTATCATCTCATTAGGAATTCGTTTCCCACATGGATTTCACCTGCATTTCATTCAAGTTAGCGAACTCGACTAACACGCGTTTCGCTGTGTTGATTGTAAGCTGCCTGATCTAGAAGTTGTCCTTGCTTGCTGCAGCTTGGCATGATGCTTCCCCCGTAAGACTGGGAAAACCAAAAAACATGCATGTATCATATTTTGCTGCCGCTAGGGGTGTATGCTTCCACCAATGGATATTATTCAATGAATTTAAATTTGTTTTTTAAAAGGGGCAAATTTAATAAGGGGCATTCAGATTTTCACATCAGTCTTGTTTTTACGGATGTTGGCATTGGTTTTGTTTTGGGGGGTTATTGCTGCTCTCCCTGCTCTTATCCATAGTAGGCTGCATATAGATGCACAGGGAGTTTTTGCCCAGAACAGAACCATACCAGCAATCCAAACTATATGCTAATAGTCAATCAAGTGAGAAGAGAAGATAATAAAGCCCTGGGAGTTGGATACCTGGTTGAAGAAGACAAACTATATCCAATGACCTCTATCAACTTCTCAAAAAGGAAGAAGACAATGAGAGTTGGAGAAAATCTAATTGAAGAGGTGAGAGTGAAAACTGCTAGTAGCTAGTCTTTGACCCAATAGGTTTCATAACACCTGTAAAGCAAAAGGGTGCCATTCTGGTAAGAAAAGCATTTCAGGAAGCTGGAAGCAGAGGAAGCTCTGACCCGAGACACTAGGGATAAGCCACTTTCTGAAAAGTTGAGGGAAGAAGCCATTCACCTCTTTGAGGAATATATCTGCCTCAGCCAAGTCACCTTCCATAGAAGTCTCACACCATCCAACTGGATTAAGAAACCTTGGTGAGTAACTTCAATCAGTCAAAGTCAAAGTCAGCTTTATTGTCAATTCTGCCATACGTACAGTTCATACATACAAAGAATTGAAATTCTATGACTCTCAGACCCTAGGTGCCTAACAACAACAAAACAATAACAATAACAACAAAAGTTTAACAGTAACAACAACAGAAGAAAGATTAAAAAAAGATGGATAAAGTGAATTATAGAGGTAAAGTGGCGATGGCAAATAGTGCAAACAATGGTAACAATAGTGCAATTTCAGATTTAAGTCAGTGCAGGTATAAAATAAAATTATAAGAGTGTGTGCAAAAAAAGAGTCTGTAAGAGGGGAGACCAATTCCTCAGAGAGACAATATAATGAGGTAGATGAAGGGAGGAGAACTGGGGGGGGTGATTCCCAGATCAGGTGCGTGGGGCGGAAGAGGGGAGAGTCGGCAGAGTCGGGAGGGAGTTCAATGCCCTGACAGCTTGGGGAATGAAGCTGTCCTTCAGTCTGCTGGTCCTTGCTTGGAGACTGCGAAGCCTCCAAAAAACCAAAAAACATGCATGTATCATATTTTGTATCATGTATCATATTTTCACTGCAAAGTCTACTTCAATTATTTTATTCCACTTTATCCTTATTTGTTACCTTTTTTTCTCTTGACTTGATTATTTATAATTCTACAGATATAGATATATATATATATATATATATATATATATATATATATATATATATATATATATATATATATATATATATAGTACTTTTTTTTTATATCCTATTTCTATTATAATTTCTTCCTTGTGTTTTTAACTGTGAATTTGCACTGTCCATGGAGCGGACCTGTTTACATTTCACTGCCGGTTGTATATTCTGTATATAACTGTGTATGTGACAAATAAAACTCTTGAATCTTGAATCTCTTGAAAAGCCTCCTCCCTGATGGCAGCAGACTGAAGAGGCTGTGCGATGGGTGGGTGGGGTCTCTCGCAATGATGAGCGCTTTGCGGAAGAGGCGGGAGTTATAAATGTCCTGGAGGGGTGGGAGAGAGACACCAACGATCTTCTCAGCTGCTCTCACTATGCGCTGAAGTGCTTTACGGCAGGATGCGTTGCAGGTGCCGTACCACACAGTGATGCAGGTGGTCAGAATGCTCTCGATGGTGCCTCTGTAGAAGGTGCGCATGATGGGGGCTGGGGCTCCGGCTCTTCTCAGCTTGCGGAGAAAGTAGAGTCGCTGCTGTGCTTTCTTGGTCAGTGCTGTGGTGTTGGCGGTCCAGGAGAGGTCCTCTGTGATATGTACACCCAGAAATTTGGTGCTCCTCACCCTTTCCACGGTCACACCGTTGATGGTCAGAGGAGCGTGCTGGGTGTGCATTCTCCTGAAGTCAACAACAATCTCCCTTGTCTTCTCCACGTTCAGAGAGAGATTGTTGTCGCCACACCACCTGGCCAGGCGGCTCACCTCGCTCCTGAAGTTTGTCTCATCATCGTTGCTAATGAGACCAACTACGGTCGTGTCATCCGCAAACTTGATGAAGAGATTGCTGTTGTGTATGGGTGTGCAGTCATGTGTCAGCAGAGTGAAAAGGAGGGGGCTCAACACACATCCCTGAGGGGCTCCAGTGTTCATGATGATGGAGCTGGATGAGTTACTGCCGACCAACTGCCTGAGGTCTTCCCGTCAGGAAGTCCAGCAACCAGTTGCACATCGATGTGCTGAGTCCCAGCTGATACAGTTTTTGAGTGAGCTGTAGAGGGATGATTGTATTGAATGCTGAACTAAAGTCTATGAACAGCATTCTGGCATAAGTGTCTTTATTTTCCAGGTGAGTGAGTGCTGAATGGACGGTGGTGGCGATGGCGTCATCGGTCGAGCGTTTTAGACCGATATGCAAATTGGTAGGGGTCCAGGGAGGGGGGGAGGACAGACTTAATGTGGTGCATGACTAGCCGCTCAAAGCACTTCATAAGGATGGGGGTAAGTGCGACTGGACGGTAGTCATTGAAGCAGGATGGAGATGATTTCTTAGGGACTGGAATGATGGTGGTTGCTTTGAAGCATGTGGGGACGACAGCTTGACTTAGTGAGATGTTGAAGATGTCTGTGAAGACATCAGTGAGTTCCTCTGCACAGTCTCTCAATACACGTCCAGGAATGTTGTCAGGACCTGGAGCTTTGCGTGCGTTGACCCTGCTGAGGGATCTTCTCACGCCGTCCCTGGGCAGTGACAACATCAGGTCATCGGGAGGAGGTGGTGACTTCTGTGCAGTGGTGCTGTTGTGAGCTTCAAAGCGAGCAAAGAAAGTGTTCAGCTCATTCAGCAGGGGGGTGGAGCTGTCACATGTCCGTGCAGGGGGCTTATAATCTGTGATGGTCTGAATACCCTGCCACAGGCTCCTTGTGTCTCTGCTGTCGCTGAAACGATGGGCTATCCTCCTGGAGTACTGTCTCTTAGCCTTCCTGATGCCGCGTGACAGGTTGGCCCTTGCTGTCCTCAGGCCCACCTCATCTCCAGCTCTGAAGGCAGCGTTACGTGTCTTCAGAAGTCTGTAGACATTCCCTGTCAGCCACGGTTTTTGGTTGGGCCAGACGGTGATGGTCTTTGTGACTGTTACATCCTCCATGCACTTGGTGAAGTAACAGTCTCTGAGTACTCCTGGAGGTCTGTGGTGTTGTTGTAGGTTGCAGCCTGTTTAAACATGTCCCAGTCAGTGGTGTCGAAGCAGTCTTGAAGAACTTTCTCTGATGGAAGTGACAAGAGCTATGGAGCTGTGGTGTACTTCAGGTGGGAGACAGAAAAAGGTATCAAAGTTCAATTGGTTGAGTCCAAAGCAAAGCTGTCACCAAGCAGGAAAAGCTGAAATATGTGGTGCAGTCTTCACAGTACGACTCAGAAGATACATTGAAAGGCACAGTCAAATAGAGGTTGATCAATGGTTCCATCTACTGGATAGACAAATTGTATTAGGAGCAATCCAACCCAGCCAACATACCAATGTGGGGCCCAAAGGGGTTGCACATGGGCTGATATCTGGGGCCCACCTGGGCTACCCAACGAGGACCCAGCTAATTTTGTCCTCAGTTTCCATGGAGGCCCCACATGGGTTAGCCTAGATGGGTTGATGATGGATCTCTTGATGGGCTCTTACCGGGCCCATGGTGGGAACCCAGGTTGCACTCATTTGGAGCCTACATGGGTCTGTCCGTATGGGTTGATGACGGGACCCATATAGGTGTTATGTAGGGCTCTTATGGGCCACAATGGGTATATATTTGGGCTAGCATAGTTTCTGTTTGGGTTACCTTATTTTACAGTAAACCCCTAAATACAAACATTACATGTAATCCACTAAACTACACTAAAATGTTAAAAGGTATTCAATGAACAAACCAGTAGTCTCTGTTCATT
Source organism: Paracanthobrama guichenoti (assembly GCA_018749465.1). Taxonomy (NCBI): domain Eukaryota; kingdom Metazoa; phylum Chordata; class Actinopteri; order Cypriniformes; family Gobionidae; genus Paracanthobrama; species Paracanthobrama guichenoti. Next base: position 5,789,310 of record JAGHMJ010000029.1, read on the forward strand.
GAGTACCTTGTATTCTGTTCATTGAATACCTTGTGTTCCTTGAATGCAATGTAAGTCGCTTTGGATAAAAGCATCTGCCAAATGCGTAAATGTAAATGTAGTTCATGCTTTAGTTTATCATGCAAGGTTTATTTGGAATAATTTTAAAAATGACTATTATTACTTTTACAACTTTATAATATAACTTTATAAAGTATCAAAAAAGGTTGAAGTTAAAGTGAAGCTCCTGACAAACTTAATTTGACAAAACTTGTATTGTTTATATTTGCATATCTGTACTCTAAGACAATGTATTTCACAAACAAAACAAAGAAAAAACAGTGCAGCTCTTCACTCCCAACGGCCCTTTGACATAGACCAAACAAAATTAAAATCAACCATTGTTTCACTTTTTTTTTTATTCCTTTTTTCACAGTTAAAGCCTTTTGGTGCCCCACATCAAGTTGATCTAGATGAAATGCTCAGCAGAGTCAGACAAAAACAGATGATGAAGAAACGACACACACTAACTGCAAAATAATTAAGAATTAAGGTGAAGAATTAAGTGTGAAACCATCAGAAACCCTTTAGTATCCAGCGCCACCATTTTCCAGAACTGAAACCTACCTGGAGTCTCCAGAAGTGTAAGGTGTCAGGATCTCAGAGACTTAAGTTAGCTAAAGAATCCTAAAAAATGACCCCCACTTAATAAGAATCATAAGCAGATATGTTGTAAAATACATGGTTATGGTTTCAAACCTGTCTTGGAGTACCACCAGCCCTGCAAATTTTGTATGTCTCCCTATATCTGACACACCTATTTCAGGTTTTGCAGTCTCTACTAATGAGCTCATGAGTTGAATCAGGTGTGATAGATGAGGGAGACACACAAAATGTGTTAATTATAAAGTGAGGTTCCTGGTGTAAGATCTCAGAGCCAGGATAAGTTTTCAACGGGACATGAGAGACTGTAACATCTATTGTTTGTCCGAAACATGGCTCACGCACGCGGTCCCGGACACAGCTGTGACACCGTCGGAGAACTTCTCTGTTTTTCGGATGGACAGAACAGCCGAGGCCGGTAAATCCAAAGGCGGTGGAGTATGCTTCATGATCAACAAGAAATGGTGCGATCCCAGGAACATCACCATTCTCTTGCGGTCCTGCTCGCCTCATCTGGAACATTTAACAATCATTTGCCGCCCATTCTATCTGCCGAGGGAGTTTTCCTCTGTTGTCGCGACCGCTGTTTACATTCCACCACAGGCAGACACAGGGCCGGCTTTATCTGGCCTTCATGATGTTGCCAGCGGCGTCATAAACAAACACCCCGATGCGGCGTTCATCGTCGCGGGCGATTTTAACAAAGCAAACCTAAAGAAAGTCTTGCCAAACTTTCACCAGCACGTCTCCTGTCTTACACGAGGAGCAAACACACTGGATCATTGCTACTCTCCGTTCAAGAACGCCTATAAAGCGCGGTCATGCCGTCATTTTCCTCACACCCGAATACAAAAAAAGGCTCGTTCAGGAACCCCCGGTGAGGCGGGAAGTTAAACGCTGGTCAGCCCACTCAGAGACCGCGCTACAGGCAGCTCTGGATGACATTGACTGGGACATGTTCCGAGCGAGTTCAGCTGACATCAGTGAGTTCACAGATGTGGCGCTTTGTTTCATCAACACGCTTACAGAGCAAGCCACACAAACAATAACAATAATGTCCTTCTCAAATCAGAAACCGTGGGTGGAGAATTCAATCCGCACTGCAGTGAACACACGCACTGCCGCTTCCATGCCGGTCTCCTATCGGGGAACATGACTGAATACAGATCGTCCTGCTATGCTCTGCGGCGTGCAGTTAAAGCCGCAAAGCTCCGTTATAGAGATCGAGTGGAGTCTCATTTCCAACTCAACAACTCGCGGCGCATATGGCAGGGTCTGAGGTCCATCTGTTCTTTTGGATCTAAATCCTCTGCAGAGGTGAGCGCTGATCCGTCGCTTGTGAATGAGTTAAACTCTTTCTACGCTTGCTTTGATTGTAATTGCGGCAGCGCGACTCCGCCAAGTGGCTTGTCAGAGGGAATTACTCAGAGCAGCAACAACCACGTGATCTCTGTCTCGGAGGATGAAGTTCGGAGGGCACTCAAGCGTGTGGACGTCAGGAAAGCTGCAGGGCCGGATGGTATTTCAGGCCGTGTTCTGTGGTCCTGTGCTGATCAGCTTTATCATGCCTTTAACACCATAGTTCCCATTAAGCTAACCTCCAAACTCCTGGATCTCGGCCTGAATCCTTCTCTCTGCCACTGGATTGAAGACTTCCTCACTGGCAGGCCTCAGGTGGTGAGAATAGGCCAGTCCACCTCCACCTCCATCACCCTGAGTGTGGGAGCTCCACAGGGCTGTGTCCTGAGTCCCCTGCTCTACTCTCTCTACACACATGACTGTTTGTCCACACACAGCTCCACCTCTATCATCAAATTTGCTGATGATACTGTTGTCCTGGGCCTCATTTCCAACAACAATGAGACCGCATACTTGGACGAGGTGGAGCATCTAACATCATGGTGCCAGGACAACTGTCTCTCCCTGAATGTTGGCAAGACCAAAGAAATGATTGTGGACTTCAGGAAGAGACAGCAACGGACATACTCCCCTCATGATCAGCGGGTCACCAGTAGAGAGTGAGCAGCTTCAAGTACCTGGGTGTAAACATCTCCGAGGACCTGACCTGGACTGCTCACATTCAGACACAGGTGAAAAAGCCAGGCAAAGACTGTACCACCTGCGCCAGCTGAGGAAATTCAGGGTTTCACCAGCTATCCTGAAAACTTTCTATTTAGGGGCGATAGAAAGTGTATTAACTCAGTGCATCACAGCGTAGTATGGGAACAGCACCAGTCATGACTGCAAAGCCCTGCAAAGAGTCGTGCGCTTATCCGAGCGTATCTCAGCTCTCCCGCCTCTGCAGGACGCCTACACCAAACGCTGCAAAGGTAGAGCTACTAAGATCATCAAGGACTCTAATCACCCTGCAAACCCTCATTTCACGCTGCTGCCATCTGGTAAGCGCTTCCGAAGCCTGATGGCCAAAACTGAGAGACTCAGGAGGAGCTTCTTCCCTCAGGCCATCAGACTCCTGAACTCAGTCACTTAACATCACGTGACCATCGACATACTGACATTGCACTGCACTTTCTGTTCTCATTGTTAATGAGAACAGAATAATATATATATATATATATATATTAGTACTTTTTTATTCTATTTCTATTATAATTTCCTCCTTGTGTTTTAACTGTGAATTTGCACTGTCCATGGAGCGGACCTGTTTACATTTCACTGCCGGTTGTATATTCTGTATATAACTGTGTATGTGACAAATAAAACTCTTGAATCTTGAATCTTGTAAGGACTCAGTATTACCAAATCCTTCTGAAGGCATTACAAATTATTTGGAACAGTATTCTAAAGTGTTACTATATTGGGTATCTTTTGTGCATTTGTTATTTGAATTAGCACTAAATAAAAAAGGGAAAAAAAGCACAGGCAGCCAAGTGATGAGATGGCTAAAGCTCCTCAGATCAGCGGAAACTAGTTGTTCTGTGCTGAAATAAACATTTATTTAAGATTTATTTAAAATTAAACATTTGAGAATGGAAATATTTCACTCAATGTGCACACTTTTAGAATAAAAGCTAAAATGGTCCCTGTATGGCACTGTCCTGTGATAACACAGTGTCCCCAAGTTGGGACACTGTACAAATTGTGAATAAAAACAGAATGCAATGATGTGGAAGTTTCAAATTTCAATATTTTATACAGAATACAACATAGATGACATCAAATGTTTAAACTGAGAAAATTTATAATTTTAAGGGAAAAATAAGTTGATTTTAAATTTCATGGCATCAACACATCTCAAAAAAGTTGGGACAAGGCCATGTTTCCCACTGTGTGGCATCCCCTCTTCTTTTTCTAACAGTCTGCAAACGTCTGGGGACTGAGGAGACAAGTTGCTCAAGTTTAGGAATAGGAACGTTGTCCCATTCTTGTCTAATACAGGCTTCTAGTTGCTCAACTGTCTTAGGTCTTCTTTGTCGCATCTTCCTCTTTATGATGCGCCAAATGTTTTCTATGGGTGAAAGATCTGGACTGCAGGCTGGCCATTTCAGTCCCCGGATCCTTCTTCTACGCAGCCATGATGTTGTAATTGATGCAGTATGTGGTCTGGCATTGTCATGTTGGAAAATGCAAGGTCTTCCCTGAAAGAGATGACGTCTGGATGGGAGCATATGTTGTTCTAGAACTTGGATATACCTTTCAGCATTGATGGTGCCTTTCCAGATATGTAAGCTGCCCATGCCACACGCACTCATGAACCCCATCCCATCAGAGATGCAGGCTTCTGAACTGAGCGCTGAGAACAACTTGGGTTGTCCTTGTCCTCTTTAGTCCGGATGACATGGCGTCCCAGTTTTCCAAAAAGAACTTCAAATTTTGATTGGTCTGACCACAGAACAGTTTTCCACTTTGCCACAGTCCATTTTAAATGAGCCTTGGCCCAGAGAAAACGTATAGAGTTTTAGCCGGCAGCGGCGAATGGCATGGTGGATTGTGTTCACCGACAATGTTTTCTGGAAGTATTCCTGAGCCCATGTTGTGATTTCCATTACAGTAGCATTCCTGTATGTGATGCAGTGCCGTCTAAGGCCCCGAAGATCACGGGCATCCAGTATGGTTTTCCCGGCCTTGACCACTACGCACAGAGATTGTTCCAGATTCTCTGAATCTTTGGATGATATTATGCACTGTAGATGATGATAACTTCAAACTCTTTGCAGTTTTTCTCTGAGAAACTCCTTTCTGATATTGCTCCAGTATTTTTGGCCACAGCATTGGGGGAATTGGTGATCCTCTGCCCATCTTGACTTCTGAGAGACACTGCCACTCTGAGAGGCTCTTTTTATACCCAATCATGTTGCCAATTGACCTAATAAGTTGCAGATTGGTCCTCCAGCTGTTCCTTATATGTACATTTAACTTTTCCGGCCTCTTATTGCTCCCTGTCCCAACTTATTTGGAATGTGTAGCTCTCATGAAATCCAAAATGAGCCAATATTTGGCATGACATTTCAAAATGTCTCACTTTCGACATTTGATATGTTATCTATATTCTATTGTGAATAAAATATAAGTTTATGAGATTTGTAAATTATTGCATTCCTTTTTTATTCACAATTTGTACAGTGTCCCAACTTTTTTGCAATCGGGTTTGTACTTTTATATGCCAGAAAATTTGGTAAAATTGCAATTGTGTTGGCATTATTAAATTTTGATTAGATTGAAGTCACATTGTGTTTAAGTGTCAAAATAACAATACAAATTATTTCAAGGGTACATATTTAATGTAATCAACCTTTGGAATTGACTGTGTTTGCACTTGTCTTTTTGGTAAAATGAATGAGATCACTGAGTAACCCATTTTCACCCATGTACTCATTTTCCATTAGTGAACCAACTAGGTCCCACATGGGGAGCCCAGCTGGGTTTGGCCATGTGGTACCTAGTTCACTCAAGTGGGCCCCAGATAAGATGCCCATTTTGAGCCCATGCCCACTCTGTACCCCTGTAACCCATGTTTAATCCACGTGGGCCCCACATACACGTGTTGGCTGGGAAAGAGACAGTTAGGGTTACCAGACCTTTTTTGCGAACAGGGTTGGAGAGCTTCAGAAAGTCGGGTCTGCTGAAGACAGACAGTGGATTCCGGGAGATCTGAACGTAGCTGGATGATTCTGTGTGGCAGAATGGACCAGAGTGTCTGAGGAAACCTGTAGAAGAGTGGCCGAAAAAACTCTGCCAAAGAAATTGCTGCAAATACTAAAGAAAGCATAGACAAGCTCCAAAGGAAGTCCTTTTCTGCAACACTGACTAGAGCTAAAAGAGGTTAAAAGAAATCAAAAAGGTGCCAAAGCAGTGCCAAAATCTCTAACAAAAGGTGAGGAGGAAAAAGATCAGAGTTGTCTACTGAAAAATAATCCAGATAAAAAACCTGAGCCTGGAGTCAGTAGAGCACCAGTCAGCTCTGCAGGAAGGAAGTTCAGTAGCCTGATGAAGTTGGTCAGAGTCTGGTCTGGAGAGCAGCAATGAGATGGAAGATGGTGTTGAAAAAGAACTTAGCCTCAAGTAAACCAAAGTAGGAGGAAATTCCTTCAACAGAGGATGTGAGGTCTAGAGTCAAACATGCTGTACCTACTGTTAGAGAATGTGAAGATGCATGGAGAGTGCTCTTACTTGCGACTCAGGAGGGTGTAACCTTCCAAGTCAGTTGTGTTTTCACTTGTTTGATGGAATTTGCTGAATACTGATTGATGCTAAGCTTTATATGATTTGTGTTGAACAATTATTTGAGATTGAAAATTGTGCTTTAAGGTTAACATTATAATTTCTTTGAGTTAAAGTGTTTGAGTTTACTATAATTAATTTGAAGTTGTCTCTCTCTTGCATCCTTCAAAATTTGAGTGCCATTTTCAAGTCTGGGCAGAGCTGAAAAAGACCTTGGGAAACTTGACAGCATCCGATTCTGAATTAAATCTGTGTCAGCTTGATTTAATCACAGTGAAGAACTTCTCAGAACAGTTTTTCTCTTGGAATAATTTTTAAGCTCAGTTATATAAAATGCCTGATAAACTGCTTTAACCACGGAAAAGACATTTTTATAGTGTGGCTGTTGAGCTGCGTGCCCCTAGGTTTTTTGTTTTAAATATATTTATTGCTGTGCTGCACGAGTGGCTATGCTTCTGCATGAACAGACAGGCTTGCACAATACACTTGTCTGTATTGAGGATGATGCATGACTTCTGCATGATGACTAAATGATCTATAAAGATTCTGATCAGTCACACTATACTCCCATGACCTTCTGAAATTACAAGAATAATGTTTAATCATGGTCCTTTGCTAAACCCTAAAATGGTTGAACTTGAATGTGACACATCTTGGAGAACAGGAAAATGTAACCAAAATAGCAAGCACTTTGTTGTCATAATGCAGATAGAGTTTGGAGGCTCACGAAAGCCAGAATGCAGTAGATGGCAGCAAAGACCCTGAAATCTGTTAAGTAGAGACATTCTAATTCTAATTCTAAATGAACATAATTACATTTATAAATAGTGGAGATCTGCATATAGAATAAAACAAGAAAAAAATATGTAAACATATTGTCATAGCTCCATTCATCATGCCTGTCTCCCCTGCACTACATTTCCCAGAATCCTTCCTGCTCACCACCTGCACACACTCCACCACCACTCAGTTGGCAAGCAACACCTGAGTCTTCAGTCAAGATGGCCACCATGCCTGAATCTACAGTGAGTGTAAGAGAAGGTCATCAGTCTGTTCATCAGGGAAATTCCTGATTTTCCATAGTCCAGAGATGGCTCCAGTCCCTGTCCAGAGTCTAGAGATGGCTTCAGTCCCTGTCCAGATTCCAGTGATGGCTCCAGTCCCTTCCGGAGTCCAGAGATGGCTCTGGCCCCTGACCAGAGTCTGCTCCAGAGACTGTTCCGGCCCCTGACCAGAGTCTGCTCCAGAGACTGTTCCGGCCCCTGACCAGAGTCTGCTCCAGAGACTGTTCCGGCCCCTGACCAGAGTCTGCTCCAGAGACTGTTCCGGCCCCTGACCAGAGTCTGCTCCAGTCCCTGGGTTTGCTCCAGACTCAGAGGGGTTATACGGTCATCAGCAGACGTGGTTATAAGAATTACCCAATTCAACACAATATAAATTTTTATAATCATGAAAAAATGAAAGGTTCCTTACAAGAAACTCAAGGATGATATATGTTTTTGAAGCCTTTGTGTTCAAAGGTGTTGACATTTTCTTAAAGGAAGAAAAAAGGGACTTTATACCAGAGGAGAACATTCTAAAATTGGGATTACAGTGAATGTTTCTGGCTTTGTGAAGATGAAATTTGATATTCTTGATCCACAAAATTATAGACCTATATTTGTAATCTGTGTTATTGCTAAAGTATTTGAAAAAAAAAAAAAAAAAAAAAAAAATCAAGTATCTTGAAAATAATCATATTTTATCACCTTTTCAATCTGGATTCAGGCCTAATTATTCAATAACTAGTGGTTTTCTAAAACTGACTTATATAAAAATAAAAACAATGTATATTCAGCATTAGACGGGGTGACCTTACAGGGGCTATCTTTATCGATCTTCTTTGAAAACCACACATTCCAGAACTAATATTGGACTAGTAACAGAATCATGGGGATTGGTCAATTAAGCACTTTTTTTTCTAAACACTTGAAAGTAACTCTGAACAAAATCAAATACAACATAATATAATTCAAAATGTTTTAATTAACATTCAAATGACAGATAGAACCAGTTAGAACAGCCTGGGACTAGATCCACCTGGATTAGAACATCAGCCTACTGTCATACTCTACAACTAGGCCTACTCTACATTCCAGCCCTGAAGCTTACAGGGAAAGATGAGGAGTTGCTCTCCATGTGGTTCCTCCAGGCCTTTTAGGTTGAGACAGCTTCTTCACCACACCACTTTTAGGAACATGTGCCCCAGGTTGTCTTCCTGGTGTATTGCCTTGGCATGATACAATGTTAATGACATTAAAAATAAAACATATGTAATGTAGTATTATATTAAAACATGTTTAAGACTAAACTTAACTTGTGCCTCATGTCTCACTTTACCCCACCGCCACATTTTTTTTAACTCTCTTAGCAATTCAGGCTGATTTTCAGCTAGCATCATCACATGGTTTTATATGTTGGTAGTTTATCAACATGTATGATATAAGTTTCCTGCCTGAATCAATATGCTTTGGCACAACCATTGATTAAGTTGACAGCAAGAAAATGTACTTTTACATGCAAAAAAACATGCTTACCACAGCACCATGAGGTCCTGAGGGCCAAAGGGAAATTGGAGGGGCTTGAAAACATAATGGTCATATGACCACAAATGTGTTCTGTTGACTAGATACAGGGGGTGTCTCACATTACCCTGTTCTCCCCTACGATCTTTGACTTCATTTTATATGTTCAAAAATACTTTTTGTTGTTTTGAAACTTGTTGTAATTGCTTTAGATGATATGATTATACTTATTAATACTAGGAAAAAAATCACATTTTGATGTGCTATTTCTGTAGTGGTGTGTCTGTTGTTTTGGATTAAGTGTTTTGTGTTATGTTATTTAACTTTTGTGTTTTAGGACTCCGTTGAGGGTTTATCCTAAAGAATAAAAATTACCCAGAAGACAAAGTATAATACAGTATTATCAAGATTAACATCCATAAAATGAAAATCGGACAACAAATTATAGATTATGTAATTTGTATCTATGCATGTGCGTTCGGCTCAATTGCACTGTAGTAAAAGACTGTGTAGTCTTTCTTTACAAAGTGACATCGCCATCGGCATGCATTATAGGCTACAGCGTCATTAGTCGTTTTCACGGATCCGTGTGAACGGGAACATTGTCATTTGTACAAAGAAAAAACCTTTCCGTTTTTAGTTCAAACGTAGCCTTCCCTTAGACACATTAGTGTCTTAATCTCCTTAAAGAGGGAAAACTACTCTTTTTCCTCTACTTTTCTATTTCTCAGTTTCATGCTTTCATGCTTCCTCTCTTTCTCTAGCTCTCATTTTGCACTTGTCCATCATTAAAATTCTAGTGTCATACTACTGCAGTACATTGCAAATGGAAGGATGGGTGTAATTTACCTAAAATGCTGCTTTTTTATTGTCTATTTCTCCTTAATCAGAGCAGCAAAAAAGCAAAGAAAAAAAAAAGCAATTGATGGCACCTCTGACCGTGCAGCATTTTATGGCAAGATTTACAGCCGATCTGCTGCAGGGGGCACTTTATGGCTTATGCTCACCAAAAATGCGTATTTCCGTAGAAGGATTAATCACAAGGCCAAAGCAAAGAGGTGTGTGTAAGCAGGGGTGTAGCACCAAATGTTGGGCCCCGGTCACTGAACCAAGGGGTGGGCCCCTAACAACTATGTAATTTTGTCATTTTAATATTATGGATTATCAATATATATTTGTGACCCCACCGAGGGCCCCTGTTACTCAGTTCCACTATTACCCCCTGTCTGACGCCCCTGTGTGTAAGTGAGAAGGTCTACATTTCTCATATTTACTCCAGTAGCACACGAATGTAATTACTCGTCATTTGATCTATCCTGCATCAGCTGTAGTTTTTTTTCATGAAGACTGTCTTCCAAATTGGTTTCTTTATTGAGAAAAATAGAATTACTCTCAGTTCTTGGATCATCAAAATATTAAAACAACAAATTAAACAAGACCATGATCAGCAAATCTCTAGAGAGTCATCTGGCAAATCTGACAGCAATAAAGCAGCTTTCCCTTTTAAACGGTTGGTCAGCCACCCTCAAACTCTTTGAATTTTCACAATTGAAAAGGCTAAAGTTACAGAGGTAGAAAAATGGGACTACTGTTACTCCAGTAGAAGAGGGATACAAATAAGCTTGACGACTAATACAAAGGTCTTGTCCTTTACTCTGATCTCTGCTGATCTGACTTGGTTGTCTGACCCAGAGAAGACTTGGGTGATCGTTCCAGCTGGTCAAAGGGAACAACCATGACTTAAACATCGGTTCACTCTGCTCTCCATTTCTGACAAATTTGGAGGCTGGGTAAGCTGTGCCTGGTGAAATGTTTTCAGAAGTAGTGTGGCTGTGTCTCCATCTTCTACGGATCAGAAGTTCAGACTATTTGCATGAGTGAAGCATCAGACAAGATAGGAGGTGTGTGTCAGGTCCGCAATATCTAAGGAGATATAGCCAATAACGAGCTTAGAGCTGAAGATTTCCTCTATTTCTATCAGCACTGTAGGCTTTTAGACTAGACTAGTGTATTTCACTCTCCCAACATCCACCAAAGTGTAATGTGCTGGGTGGGATGAACATAACTGTTAAAAACAAAACAAAAACATAAATCTGCTGGGTGACAAGTTGAAGCTCAGGATGCAGTGCAGCATAGGTCTCTCTTTTTTCCCCCACCTTTGAAATCTGTTCCCTGGTCTGATAGGATTTCAAAGGGTTATCGTCGCCTTGAGATAACGATAACCTTGGTTAGACTGTAGGCCTTTATCAGAAACGAGTCAGTGTTTGTGAGGAGATCAATATGCACTGACCTGGAGGTCATACACTTGAAAATGACCCCCATCTTTTCTCAATCCGACGGCCCACCTTTATGGTCTAAAGCTGTCTACATCAGCTGAATATAAGACTGGCGGCTGGTGTGTTCACAAGGGGGCAGATGGGAGGTCTGCAATTCTGTGGGAATGATTTTGCCCTTGCCATATTTTGTATTCGCTGCCGCTGATGATGTCTGATAGCAGATCGTCCTTCTCTTGAGCTTCCAGGACTCCGGACCTGAGTGATGTAGTCATTCATCATAGTCTATTCATCCCTCCCTCGCACTTTGGAACAAATCCTTCCCTCGCGGGTTATCTCCCTATTTTTTGGGAGATTTTTTCGTTATTTTTTAAATTTCATTTACCTTTAAATGACTAGATTTACACATTCTTCATATTCTTTCTTCTTAAATTCAAAATAACTCACAATTTCATGCATAACCCTTTTAAATCAGCTCACCATATCTCACATTTGGTGTCTTTGCCAGCCTCTTGAGGGAAAATAATAATATAACAATATATTTCATGACTCTTGCCACTAGATGGCCTAACAGATCTATAGGAAGCAAATGAGCTGCTCCGCTGGGTCCTGAAGGCAGTTCTTCAGTGTATTCAGATACACATGGAGACAGTATAAAATATTTTTTTGGGGTAAAGTTTTAGCATTTTTAGTTTGAATTTTGAGCATTTTTAGGTTTTCTATGTGTACTGAAAGTAGTCCTCGCATTCCATTCATTCCCAAGGGGTTCAAATTGACCAGCAAGGGAAGGATTTGTTTTTAAAATGCCAAAAACTCCTTGAATCCAGTCAATTTTATTTGTGCATTTGTGGTTCAAGTGTGACAAAAGTCATAGGGACTTGGACCACTCCAATAAACACTCAATTTAAAATAAAATAAAATGTTAGTTTGGTGATTGGGTGATGTGGGTCAAGGATAATGGGGTGAATGCATCTTCATCTAAAGGACCTATACTCACAGTGAAGTTCTTTTCATTATTTGCTTAACAGTATTAACTCTTTTCCCTCCATTGACAGAATTTTCCTGCAATCCATGTTATATCCAAGTCATCCTAGGTGTATATGACATTCTTCTTTCAGACGAACACAATCAGAGTTATATTAAAAATGTCCTGGCTCTTCCAAGCTTTATAATGGCAGCCCAAGATTTGAAGCACAAAAAAGTGCATCCATCCATTATAAAAGAGCTCCACATGGCTCCAGGGGTTAATAAAGGCCTTCTGAAGTGAATCGGTGGGTTTGTGTGAGGAAAAATATCAATATTTAAAACTTTATAAAGTGAAATATATATCTTCCGGCGTACCACCTTCTGTATTCAACTTACGCAGAAACTGTAATGCCTCTCGCATTTCAAAACGCTTATGCTATGTCCAACGTTATCGTTCGCGCCTGCTTTTTCCGTGAGTTGAATACGGACGACTGTCTAGCGGTTTCTTACACAAATGCATGGCTTTGCTTCAGAAGGCCTTTATTAACCCCTGGAGCCGTGTGGAGCAGTTATATGATGGATAGATGCACTTTTATGGACTTCAAAACAGAAACAGCCATTCACTGCCATTATAAAGCTTGGAAGAGCCAGGACATTTTTAATATAAACTGAGGGTGAAATGCTTGACAAGAATCCCAAGAATCTCCTAAAAAAAACACAGAATTTGGTCATATGGACATTCAAACACTATTCCTGTTTCCTCACTATTCCGCATTCCCGTCTGGCCCACCAAGCATACAGCTGTCATTAATTTTGTGGAATTACATGAACATTCTTTATGTGGTTTGAAGCCCAGCGACAGTTATATGATGAGGACTGCTGCGCTAGGCAGATGGTGCAGCTTGGCTTTGCATACTAAGTACCTTCAACCCTCTTTCTGTCCCACCACTCCCACCTCAGCCCCTCTATCTTTCACTCGACATCATTTATGCTGTACTTTCTCCACAGTTTCATTCTTGTCAAATAGGGAGGATTCCTTTCTAGTACTCTTAATACAACATTTTCCCCAATTAATTTCTCAGTGATTGTTATGGTATTCAACATTGTCTCACACACACACACACACACACACACACACACACACACACACACACACACACACACACACACACACACACACACACACACACACACACACACACACACACACACACTCATTCTCCCCCACTGCTCCTGTTCCTCTCACTCTCCTCATAATTTATGTCTGATTTATGTCTTCTATGCATAATCTCAATTTCCCATCATCCTTTTCTGCAGTCCTCATTGTCAGTGTTTCACATTAGCCCACTCCTAAAGTCCAAACAAGATCAAAAATTTCATTTTTCCCCACAGTGTAGGAAACACAATACACAATGACGGTAACATTCAATGGATAATTTTTTAATAGAAAACGAATTGACAATGTTGCAAAATGACAAGTTACTAAACCTAAAAACAAAAGCAATGATAAAAAAAAATCAACCTTATTAATTATTCAAGCCCCAGTGCATGATGGGAACACAAGTATCAGAAAAGTTGAGTAGTTTTACTTAGTTTTATTTACGCTTTAATTTCTACAAGCTTTGAGTACTAGTATATCATTTATTTTGTTTTATTAATTCTTGCCTGAGCTAACTTTTTTCATTTAGAAATTACATTTGTTTTTCTGTACTATTTACTGTACCCAACAGAATCATTTTTATCAGTACTGTGATCTGGCTGGACACAAAGCAGTGTATGGCAGTATGGCTCTGTGCTCGCCATGATGCTATGTCTGCAACCATCTCTTCAAGGTCAATTGGGTCCATAGTTTAAAACTGGCTTCAAGGCCGTCCTTGTAACATTTGAGTTGCTCTCCTTGAAAGCGCATGCCACTCTGGAGCTGGCCATAGAAAACCAGCTTCAGGAGGCATGAATTTGCCATGCGTACATGTCCATGTTTTATGGGAACATAATTCCAGTGTGAACACTGGGTGGAATGTAGAGCTGGCTGCGAAACTGCAGTGAATGTATAGAATATATGTACTAAAATACACAGATATAACATTATGGCATAAGGGCATAACATTATGACCACTGACAGGTGACGTGAATAACACTGAGGATCTCTTCATCACGGCTCCTGTTAGTGGGTGGGATATATTAGGCAGCAAGTGAACATTTTGTCCTCAAAGTTGATGTGTTAGAAGCAGGAAAAATGGGCAAGCGTAAGGATTTGAGCGAGTTTGACAAGGGCCAAATTGTGATGGCTAGACGACTGGGTCAGAGCATCTCCAAAACTGCAGCTCTTGTGGGGTGTTCCCGGTCTGCAGTGGTCAGGATCTATCAAAAGTGCTCCAAGGAAGGAACAGTGGTGAACCGGCCACAGGGTCATGGGCGGCCAAGGCTCATTGATGCACGTCTGGAGTGAAGGCTGGCCCGTGTGGTCCGATCAAACAGACGAGCTACTGGAGCTCAAACTGCTCAAGAAGTTAATGCTGGTTCTGATAGAAAGGTGTCAGAATACACAGAGCATCTCAGTTTGTTGCGTATGGGGCGGCATAGCCGCAGACCAGTCAGGGTGCTCATGCTGACCCCTGTCCACCGCCGAAAGCACCAACAGTGGCACGTGAGCATCAGAACTGGACCACGGAGCAATGGAAGAAGGTGGCCTGGTCTGATGAATCATGTAAGGCATGCAGTGGGCGGAGTTGCCAAAAATGAAAGTTAAACAGGTACATAACAACAGGAACAATAAAAAAAAAAGACATAGATCACGAAAAATATACAAATAAAATAGAGTGCCAGAGGAAAGACAGTTAAACACTGAAAGCAATCTTTGACTTTTCAGAGATTTTTAGTTTTTTATGCCCGTCAAAGACAAAATATAGGAATTATAGTCTACTGGGATCTTACCCAAAGATTTGCATTTGTGAATAAAAAAACTTACCAAGAATCATAAACAGAATACCAATGTACTGAATATGAGAATTTGGATTATGATAAAGAAAAATAACACTAAATGTGTTAATACCTATTTTGGTATTTGTTTGGTATTTCTGAGAGATAGGTACATAACTCATTCCAAAAGCTTTAACACAAACACATTCACACACAAAAAGATGTACAATTGTCTCTTCAACATCACAGAAAGTGCATTTATCTTCTATGTATTGGATATACTTATTGAGTACACTATTACAGGGGTAACATCTATGTAATATTTTAAATGTAATTTCTTTTATCTTGTTTGTTAACAAATATTTGTGTGGAAGAGACCAGACCACTCTCCAGTTAATATTGTATAACGCCCTCCACTTGAAAGATGACGCTGGAATATATTTTCTGTTCATAAGATTACGAAGAAAATGGTTATTGAATTTGTCATCAGTAATCAAAATCCCTTCAATTGAAATAGAAGTGTTATTCAAGATTCAAGATTCAAGAGTTTTATTTGTCACATACACAGTTATATACAGAATATACAACCGGCAGTGAAATGTAAACAGGTCCGCTCCATGGACAGTGCACATTCACAGTTAAAAACACAAGAGGGAAATTATAATAGAAATAGGATAAAAAAAAGTACTATATATATATATATCTGTAGAATTATAAATAATCAAGTCAAGTAGAAGAAAAAAGTAAAAAAATAAAAATAAAGAAGTGGAATAAAATAAGTGAAGTAAACTGTGCAGTGAGTAAACTGTAGATTTATAAATATGTGGTTAACAAATGTATAAGAGTATAATGTGCAAACAGGTTTATAACAGGTTGTTACACAGTAACAACGAGAGCAAAAGTGCAGTGCAATGTCAGTATAACGATGGTCACGTGATGTTAAGTGACTGAGTTCAGGAGTCTGATGGCCTGGGGGAAGAAGCTCCTCCTGAGTCTCTCAGTTTTGGCCATCAGGCTTTGGAAGTGCTTACCAGATGGCAGCAGCGTGAAATGAGGGTTTGCAGGGTGATTAGAGTCCTTGATGATCTTGGTAGCTCTACCTTTGCAGCGTTTGGTGTAGACGTCCTGCAGAGACGGGAGAGCTGACCCTGAGATACGCTCGGATAAGCGCACTACTCTTTGCAGGGCTTTGCGGTCATGACTGGTGCTGTTCCCATACCACGCTGTGATGCACTGAGTTAGTACACTTTCTATCGCCCCTAAATAGAAAGTTTTCAGGATAGCTGGTGAAACCCTGAATTTCCTCAGCTGGCGCAGGTGGTACAGTCTTTGCCTGGCTTTTTTCACCTGTGTCTGAATGTGAGCAGTCCAGGTCAGGTCCTCGGAGATGTTTACACCCAGGTACTTGAAGCTGCTCACTCTCTCTACTGGTGACCCGCTGACGGGGGTCTTTGTTATACAAAGATACAGGACTATAGGTTTGCTCTCCTTTCAAGAGAGTTTTTATACCACTAGGAATGGCACTGAATACAATATTATATTCCTTTAACGAAGCCCCAAAAACTAATTTTCTGGAGAAATCTGTAAAGGAATAAAACTGACCATTGTCATCCATCAGCTGATTAACAACATGTATGTTATTTAAATACCATCTCTCAAAAAACAATGATT
Source organism: Paracanthobrama guichenoti (assembly GCA_018749465.1). NCBI lineage: Eukaryota > Metazoa > Chordata > Actinopteri > Cypriniformes > Gobionidae > Paracanthobrama > Paracanthobrama guichenoti. The sequence continues at coordinate 5,806,027 of JAGHMJ010000029.1, forward strand.
TATGTCTGTAAATAATATTCTGATTATTCCAACTAAAACAACGGTGATGTGAAAAATTATGTCAATTATACAAAAATGCAATACCTCCAATGTTCTTAAAAACAAAATAAGGGAAATATGTTCCATAAAGAGCCTGTTTTTTTAACAAATCTTTTTTATTTTAACACATGGTTAAATAGGATAAAGTCAACAACTCCAAGACCTCCAGCACTAATCTTATTTCTTATAACCTCCTTTTTAATTTTGTGTGATTTATTTTTCCACATGAAATGATATAATAATTTATCTAATAAGGAACATAATGACTTGGGATCGTATGTATTCGATTACTGTATATATAATTCTTGCTATTGTTGATTTGTGCTTTGTTTTATCCAAGCCCTATCATAGATCAAAAAATTGCTTGATATATGGCTTTAAGATGTTACGTGCAAGATTATATATTTCATATAAAAGGTCCATATATGTTTTATAATTGTATTGTCTGTACAGTACAGTAGAGTACTCTTGATAGACCCTCTGCCTTTGATAATAAAACTCGAGCAGTATGAGACAAATCTCTTGCCAAACAAGAACTGAATTTTTATTTGAATAAACTTTAATAGGGTTTAAATTAATTTCTGTTATAACCATATTTGAATTTAAGGATCCTTTTACTCCCAAATAATTAACTACATCTTTAATTTGAATTCCACAGATCGCTGTTTTATCAATATTTTTTAAAGACAGTATTTCACATTTTGAAATGTTGAGATAGAGGCCAGAGACCTGAGCAAATTCTTTCTTGAATGGTCTCCAATGTTTTGGGAACATCCGATTGATCTTTTAGGAAAATTGTGGTGTCGTCTGCGAATCTGCGAACACACACACACACACACACACACACACACACACACACACACACACACACACACACACACACACACACACACACACACACACACACACACACACACACACACACACACACACACTATATAAATAATGGTGACACATATTTTAATTTGGTTACACAAGTAAACTTGTCTTTCCCCTCCTGATTTATTCGAAATTCGAGTCATTGGTGATGTTTTGGACTTCATTTCCCAGAGTGCAACAGAGGGGGCAGTGGCAGTTCATCAACACGTGCATTTGTTATTGTTTGTTGCACTCACACAGTCAGTTTAAGTCTCATCAAGATCATAGGCACTCGTGCACAAGGACATGAAAGATCTCAGGTGATCTGATTCTGCAATAAACCTAATTTTGGATTAAGGTAAGAGTAAAATTTACCCTGTTATTTTATACATGGTGTTCCTTTGACATTGTAAAATGCAGATTAAGACCATGAAAAACGTCCTCATATTAATGCTCATTTTCTGCTGAGTTCCTGTAGTTGAACTGGTAGCACATCCAAGATCATGGGTTTAATTCCTAGGCAGCACACATAGTGATGAAATTGTATGGCTTGATTCTACTTTGTGAGAAACTGTCTACCAAATGCATACGTGTAAATTAATGTGTGAAGTTTACTTATTGAAAAGCTCTCTATAAGTAAAAACATTTAGCTCTCAACAACAAGACTTTATATTTGAAAACTGTAATGTATTTTTACAGAAGTGCCTCAATGGTTGTGTTTACATATACAATGATTCAATGAAAAGATTAGAAATGTTGATGAAATGAGAATGATTACAGTCTATTAGATTTGACTGCTACCTCTGCTGTGTAAACATTCACAGAAAGAACGCTGTTACCCCATCTCTCACGCCGTTTCACAACACATGGAAATCTAATATAGTCGTCTGCGGTGTCAAGCATTCCTGCAGTTTGTAATTTAATGGAAAGGCACTAAATATAGCTGACTACACAAACATGATTGTGCCGACTCACGTTTCCAGCCACTTGAGTTATTTCGAAGGACTGAAAATGTTCAAGTTACAAAGCAAGTTTTCAAAGTAGATTTTTGATTGCTTTCTTTGCCAGTGCAGACATCTGACCTGATTTATAACTATGGAGGAAAACAGAGCTGTGAAATTCAGAGATGTTGCAGAGAACTATTTCTCGGAGACGAGGGTGGAGTGTCGCTACACTATAAGCAGTCAACACAGTTGGAGCAGTCATGACTGGATAGGTCTGTTTAAGGTAAAACACGGTGTTTATTCAGTACAGAACACAATAGCTGTGTCCCAATCCTACATCCTTCGTTGTTAAATGGGACGGTCTCTTGCTATTGCGGCAGTAATATTGTCACGTCTGACCCAGGATCCGGGTAACACAAAAACTACCCAAACACTGGGTTGTTACGTCTGACCCAGGATCTGGGTAACACAAAAACTACCCAAACACCGGGTTGTTACGTCTGACCCAGGATCTGGGCAAAACAAAAACTACCCAAACACCGGTTGTTACGTCTGACCCAGGATCTGTGCAACACAAAAACTACCCAAACACCGGGTTGTTACGTCTGACCCAGGGTCTGGGTAACACAAAAACTACCCAAACACCGGTTGTTACGTCTGACCCAGGGTCTGGGTAATACAAAAACTACCCAAACACTGGGTTGTTACGCCTGACCCAGGATCTGTGTAACACAAAAACTACCCAAACACCGGTTGTTACGTCTGACCCAGGATCTGTGTAACACAAAAACTACCCAAACACTGGGTTGTTACGTCTGACCCAGGATCTGTGTAACATAAAAACTACCAAAAACACCGGGTTGTTACATCTGACCCAGGGTCTGGGCAACACAAAAACTACCCAAACACCGGGTTGTTACGTCTGACCCAGGGTCTGGGTAACACAAAAACTACCCAAACACCGGTTGTTACGTCTGACCCAGGGTCTGGGTAATACAAAAACTACCCAAACACTGGGTTGTTACGCCTGACCCAGGATCTGTGTAACACAAAATCTACCCAAACACCGGTTGTTACGTCTGACCCAGGATCTGTGTAACACAAAAACTACCCAAACACTGGGTTGTTACGTCTGACCCAGGATCTGTGTAACACAAAAACTACCAAAAACACCGGGTTGTTATGTCTGACCCAGGGTCTGGGCAACACAAAAACTACCCAAACACCGGGTTGTTACGTCTGACCCAGGGTCTGGGCAACACAAAAACTACCCAAACACTGGGTTGTTACGTCTGACCCAGGGTCTGGGCAACACAAAAACTACACAAACACCGGGTTGTTACATCTGACCCAGGATCTGGGCAACACAAAACTACCCAAACACCGGGTTGTTACGTCTGACCCAGGATCTGGGCAACACAAAAACTACCCAGACACTGGGTTGTTACGTCTGACCCAGGATCTGGGTAACACAAAAACTACCCAAACACCGGTTGTTATGTCTGACCCAGGGTCTGGGTAACACAAAAACTACCCAAACACCGGTTGTTATGTCTGACCCAGGATCTGGTTTATACAAAAACTACCCAAACACTGGGTTGTTACGTCTGACCCAGGGTCTGGGCAACACAAAAGCTACCCAAACACCGGGTTGTTACGTCTGACCCAGGATCTGTGTAACACAAAAACTACCCAAACACCGGGTTGTTACATCTGACCCAGGGTCTGGGCAACACAAAAACTACCCAAACACTGGGTTGTTACGTCTGACCCAGGATCTGTGTAACACAAAAACTACCCAAACACCGGGTTGTTACGTCTGACCCAGGGTCTGGGCAACACAAAAACTACCCAAACACTGGGTTGTTACGTCTGACCCAGGTCTGGGCAACACAAAAACTACCCAAACACTGGGTTGTTACGTCCTGACCCAGGATCTGTGTAACACAAAAGCTACCCAAACACCGGGTTGTTACGTCCTGACCCAGGGTCTGGGCAACACAAAACTACCCAAACACTGGGTTGTTACGTCTGACCCAGGGTCTGGGCAACACAAAAACTACCCAAACACTGGGTTGTTACGTCTGACCCAGGATCTGTGTAACACAAAAACTACCCAAACACCGGGTTGTTACGTCTGACCCAGGGTCTGGGCAACACAAAAACTACCCAAACACTGGGTTGTTACGTCTGACCCAGGGTCTGGGCAACACAAAAACTACCCAAACACTGGGTTGTTACGTCTGACCCAGGATCTGTGTAACACAAAAGCTACCCAAACACCGGGTTGTTACGTCTGACCCAGGGTCTGGGCAACACAAAAACTACCCAAACACTGGGTTATGTTACGTCTGACCCAGGGTCTGGGCAACACAAAAACTACCCAAACACTGGGTTGTTACGTCTGACCCAGGATCTGTGTAACACAAAAACTACCCAAACACCGGGTTGTTACGTCTGACCCAGGGTCTGGGCAACACAAAAACTACCCAAACACTGGGTTGTTACGTCTGACCCAGGGTCTGGGCAACACAAAAACTACCCAAACACTGCAAGAATAACCCCAAAAAATGACCCAAAAAGGCTCAACCCAGGATTTGGGTAGAAAAAATTACCCAAAATTTTTTTAGAGTGCAACCTGTCTAAATATGTTCACTTTGGTCCATTTATGTACATAACAAAGAGTATAATGTGTCTATAAAAAAGCATATTATAAGTAAGATGTAATTTGGAGTCTCTCAAAAAAAGGCCACATTCAAAGGAGCCTTCGAAATGGGACAGCCTTTGTCGTGTCACTGTTATGCTTTCGGCCTTCAAAGGATGCTTGGGACGCAGAAAATGTGTGGAAAGGGTGAACCTGCAAAGCAAATACATTTCGTTTAATATCTCGTCTTGTTTCACAGGTGGGATGGCTGACAGTGAAAGATTACTACACTTTTGCCTGGGCTCTAGCACCAGAAGGGTACCAATCGGGAACAGATGCAAACTGCAGTGTGGGCTTTTACTGTATGTTTACATTTACTATATATATCTGTATCTCATTATTTGATTTATGTTTGTTTGTTTATAGCCTATTTGATACATCTGCAGGTCATGCATGCTGTCACATGCTTTACACCAGCAGAAACAGCAAGTGAAATAACAACTGCAGTTCTTGGTAGAACAAGACCACTCAAGTTGCCATCTGATACTTTATAACTATTGCAACACTATTGCAAGTGCCTGACATCTTTAAGGCTATAGCAGGTTAGCCCAAAAGGAAATTTAAATAATTCATTATAACTATTATAAATATTTAGATCAGCTGTAAGAATGAACTTAACACCACAATCAACTAACCTAAGAAATGTTAATTTCTGGGGTATGGGAAATAACTTTCTTACCGTACAGTACTGAGAGCATGTAGCCAAAATATGAGCAAGAATCACACAAAAAATTACATGTTACAAAATTACAAAAACAAGACTTTATTAACTAGACTAAATACTTAGACTACTCTAACATGCATGCATACAGTTTAACAATGGAAAGAGAGCTGAAATCAAGAAGTTATAGCATTGTTTGAAATCCAGCAGATCAACATCCTTGAGCAAACCATCAGCTTTTTAGTTTTAACACACTTCATTAAAATGGGTAGGGGATATTTCATGTTTAAATGTGTATTTAATTGACTAAGTTTGATACTTGCATGCCTCGCCCATTTGAATAAATCTGTCCTGATGCAATTTGTTGAGGCTCCAGTTGATCTTCGCAGAAGCTGTCTTGATGAGAGACTCAGAGGATCATTGGTGAATGGAAAGACAAGGCCATAGCCTGGCACAAACCTAAGGCTCCTTAGAAGACTTCTAGCTCATCTTCAATTTCTCAGAATCAGCAAAGGGGAAAAAAGGGGGCCTGATCTTGTGATCTTTAAAAGCATGAAGATGTCATAAGTGAGAGGCGAGTGAGCCAATAAGGAGTTGTTCCTTTGGAAGGAAACTTTACGATCCTTTATTTTGCATATGTAATTTGATTGGGTATGGATACTAATATGCTGCACAGGTATCAACATGTAATGTACATGATCATTCAAGAAATAGAAAAATCATAGATACCGAACATGATATACATGTGATCTTGATTAAATAAAACTAAAACATACATTCAAAGAGTTTAGGTTAATACAGTATTTTGAAAATATGCAAAATACTATAAAAGAACATGATTGCATCAGGAAACTGGATACATGATTGTGCATATCTCAAGTGAGTATACACCAATCAGGCATAACATTATGACCACTGACAGGTGAAGTGAATAACACTGATCATCTCTTCCTCACGGCTCCTGTTAGTGGGTGGGATATATTAGGCAGCAAGTGAACATTTTGTCCTCAAAGTTGATGTGTTAGAAGCAGGTAAAATGGGCAAGCGTAAGGATTTGAGCGAGTTTGACAAGGGCCACATTGTGATGGCTAGACGACTGGGTCAGAGCATCTCCAAAACTGCAGCTCTTGTGGGGTGTTCCCGGTCTGCAGTGGTCAGGATCTATCAAAAGTGCTCCAAGGAAGGAACAGTGGTGAACCGGACACAGGGTCATGGGCGGCCAAGGCTCATTGATGCACGTGGGGAGCGAAGGCTGGCCCGTGTGGTCCGATCAAACAGATGAGCTACTGGAGCTCAAACTGCTCAAGAAGTTAATGCTGGTTCTGATAGAAAGGTGTCAGAATACACAGAGCATCTCAGTTTGTTGTGTATGGGGCGGCATAGCCGCTGACCAGTCAGGGTGCTCATGCTGACCCCTGTCCACTGCCGAAAGCACCAACAGTGGCACATGAGTATCAAATAATGTGTCTGATCTGTTTAAAAGGTTGTACTAGGCCGTTTATGTCTATCATGTTTCTGATCATTATTCCATTTTTCCTGCCATCTTTCAGCATCTTATCTACCAAAACCCAGTGGGGAGGCGTATCAGTTTGTGTATGTGGATGAACACGGCGAGATATGTGCAGTCAGTTCTCCGTTTACTTTCTGTGCTCCAAGACCTCTGGATGAACTTGTCACACTAGAGCAGGAGAAAAACGGCGAGGAAGAGGAGGAGGGAGACGACCTGCTGCTGGTGGTGCCGAAGGCGCTGATCCTGCAGGTGTGGTTTCGTTCAACACAAGAGATCAGGGAACACATCTGACTGTAATAACACAGCTTTCCAATTCAAATTTGGACACCTAAGATGTAAAACATGTCTGTCATTGCAGCATATGACAAAATATCAAATAATTATAGAAAAGAAAATATTATAATTCACAAAGTATGGAAGCTTGTTTCCTCCACAGAATAAAACATTTTAAAAGATAATTGCGACTTTTTATCTCACAATTGTGAGTTTACATCTTTTTCCCCCTCAGAATTACGAGATATAAACTCGCAATTGTGAGATATAAAGTCAGAATTGTGCGATATATAAACTCCCAATTATTTTTCCCCCTCAGAATTGGACTTTATAACTCGCAATTCTGAGAAAAAAAGTCAGAATTGTGAGACTGCAATTACCTTTTTTATTTTTTTATTCTGTGGTGGAAACAAGCTTCCATAACAAAGCAAAGTTTTGAAACCAGTTGGTTCAAAATAGGTGGAAAAAAGCTCTAGTATCACTTACTGATAAATTCTCTGTTATCTAGTAATGACATTCAAACTTTTGTGTGTACTAAAGTGTAACTTTAGTATCCCAAAAAAAATTTAGGTTACTGTTTCTGCTATACTGTTTTACTTATTTTCTTCTTTTTTTCTTTTATATTTCCACAGAGTCTCTTAGAAGGATGTCAGCGTGATTTACAAGAGTTGCATAAGAGGTTCGAGGCTGCAGATGTTGAGGTGGAGAGAGAGAGGGAGCGATGGAGGACGGACAGAGATGAGTTTGAAAGAGTACGGAAGGAGATGAGGAGTCAGATCGTCGAGCTAGAAGACAACCTGAGGCAAAGCACTGAAAAAATTGAGGAACTGGAGCAAAAACAAAAGGTACAATCAAAGGGAACACTTCATAATAAGGTTCCATTAGTTAATGTTGGTTAACGCATTTACTAAACTAAAATTCCCTAAAACAATGAGCAATGCATTTGTTACAGTATTTATTAATCTCTGTTAATATTATTTAATAAAAAAAAAAAACAACTGTTCATTGTTAGTGCATCTTAGCTCAGATTTGTTGATCTTTATAATGTATTAGTAAATGTTTAAATTAAAGGGTTAGTTCACCCAAAAATGAAAATTCTGTCATTTAATTCCTCACTCTCGTGTCTTTCCAAACCTGTAAGACTTTCGTTCATCTTCAGAACACAAATGAAGATATTTCTGATGAAATCTGAGAGATTTCTGTCCCTCCATTGACAGCTACACAACTACCATTTTCAAGCCCCGGAAAGGTAGTAAAGACGGGCATTCACGAGAGCACCACAACATGCGTGTTGTGCTGACATTGAGAGCAGACATTGTTGTGTGAACATGCGTTGGAGATTAATATTTTGTATATAATGTGTCAGTTGCGTAGTTGTCAATGGAGGGACAGAAAGCTCTCAGATTTCATTAAAAATATTTTGATTTGTGTTCTGAAGATGAATGAATGTCTTACAAGTTTGGAACGATGATAATGGTTAACTATGGAGCCTTATTGTAAAGTGTTACCCAATACATTTTTGGGGGCATGTCTCTGGACCAACTCAAATTTGTAATCATAAAAGCAAAAACAAAAACACAGAGACCTACTGTATGAAACCCTAAACTCAGGTATCTTTACCATCAGGCTGCGCAGAGCACCCATGAAAACATGTCTGCTGAACTTAGTGGACTCCTAGCAGAGAGCGCTGAAAACCATCAGCGAATCAAAGTCCTCGAGCTGGATGCTGCCACTCTGACTCAACAAAAACAGGACATAGAGGCCGAGCTGGACAGGTGCATTGGGACTCATGCCGGTCTTCACAATCGCAAATTACTCTTTGTTTATGGACTGTTCATTTCAATAACATAAGTCAAATAGCGGTCAAGGAAAAGAAAACCCATTAACATAGAAAGATGCCATTTTTCTCTGCAGAATGAAGGAAAGAGTTAAAAAGATGACCACACAAAGGCGAGATGAAGAAAAGGAGAAGAAAGATTTGCAGGTGAGTTATATTGAAATTTTAAGTCGCCTTAATTTATATAGCGTGTTATACAATGCAGATTGTTTCAAAGCAGCTTCACAGTAATAAAGAGGAAAACAACCAAATCAGTGATGCAAACAGAATCTAATTCTAATGAATTTAATTATCTAAAGCAGCTCTAAAAAGGACAGTGGTGTCATTATTCATGTAAGCCATTTCAGTTTTGATTTTTAACAAATCAAATATTGATTCAGCTGTAAAGCAGCTCTGCAGAAAACAGTAGTGTCATCATCCTGCTCAATTCAGGTTCATCAGATAGTTTCAGTGCAATGTCAATCAATAATATCAATATCAATAATATTACTGAAAATTATTCAGCTCAAGTCAGTTCAATAACTGTGTAAAGTTTATCAATTAAAAAAAAAAAATGAGAATGAAATTCTACATCAGAATGTTGTAACTGTTTATATTCTACATTGCAATATTTTCAGCATTCTGTGAAATAATTATGAATAATTAATTTGTTTTGTAGCAGTTAAAAATCAAAACTGCATGCATTGAAAGTTACTGTAGCTTTGCCCAATAATAGACATGGTACTTCCTTGAAAATAAACTCCAGCGCAGCACAACAACAACAGTTACAATAGATAATGCTTTACGGTGAAGTCTGTTAGAGAGCTACATATGACAATTTATCTGTTCATTAAAACATCTTGCTCACCTTTTGGGTAATAAAAACACCATCTCCACGTCACTTTTTCAACCTATCGAATCCTTCAGTTTTCGAAAAAGCCATGCTAATGTTGATTCTTGTTTTATTACGAGCTCTGTCGCCGCCTCTTTTTGCCAGCAGAATCTCCTCTGTTCAGCGTTTGTTTAAAACGGGTGATTCCCCTGAGGCTGGAGATTTAGCGGCTCCATGTTCTCGCTCGTTGTGACAACTAACCTTTGACCTCCCACACCAGACACGGGTCAAAGCAGCCAGAGAAACTTCTCTCTGTTCGCGAGCAGTGTTGAGGAAAACACATTACAAGTAACTCGAGTTACGGAATCAGAACTTTTTTCAAGTAACTAGTAAAGTAACGCATTACTTTTAAATTTACAACAAAACATTCAAGTTACTTTTCAAAGAAGTAATGCAAGTTGGCTTGTTTTCCCATGACTGACAGCTCTGAGAGAAATCGTAAGTGCAGAGGCGTTGTGTGTGAACATGATGGCTATTGTATAAACCCAATTGCAAAAAAGTTGGGACACTGTACAAATTGTGAATAAAAAAGGAATGCATTAATTTACAAATCTCATAAACTTATATTTTATTCACAATAGAATATAGATAACATATCAAATGTTGAAAGTGAGACATTTTGAAATGTCATGCCAAATATTGGCTCATTTTGGATTTTATGAGAGCTACACATTCCAAAAAAGTTGGGACAGGGAGCAATAAGAGGCCGGAAAAGTTAAATGTGCATATAAGGAACAGCTGGAGGACCAATCTGCAACTTATTAGGTCAATTGGCAACATGATTGGGTATAAAAAGAGCCTCTCAGAGTGGCAGTGTCTCTCAGAAGTCAAGATGGGCAGAGGATCACCAATTCCCCCAATGCTGCGGCCAAACATACTGGAGCAATATCAGAAAGGAGTTTCTCAGAGAAAAACTGCAAAGAGTTTGAAGTTCTCATCATCTACAGTGCATAATATCATCCAAAGATTCAGAGAATCTGGAACAATCTCTGTGCGTAAGGGTCAAGGCCGGAAAACCATACTAGATGCCCGTGATCTTCGGGCCCTTAGACGGCACTGCATCACATACAGGAATGCTACTGTAATGGAAATCACAACATGGGCTCAGGAATACTTCCAGAAAACATTGTCGGTGAACACAATCCACTGTGCCATTCGCCGTTGCCGGCTAAAACTCTATAGGTCAAAAAAGAAGCCATATCTAAACATGATCCAGAAGTGCAGGCGTTTTCTCTGGGCCAAGGCTCATTTAAAATGGACTGTGGCAAAGTGGAAAACTGTTCTGTGGTCAGACCAATCAAAATTTGAAGTTCTTTTTGGAAAACTGGGAAAACTTTGGAAAAATTACGCCATGTCATCCGGACTAAAGAGGACAAGGACAACCCAAGTTGTTCTCAGCGCTCAGTTCAGAAGCCTGCATCTCTGATGGGATGGGGTTCATGAGTGCGTGTGGCATGGGCAGCTTACACATCTGGAAAGCCACCATCAATGCTGAAAGGGATATCCAAGTTCTAGAACAACATATGTTCCCATCCAGACGTCGTCTCTTTCTGGGAAGACCTTGCATTTTCCAACATGACAATGCCAGACCACATACTGCATCAATTACAACATCATGGCTGCGTAGAAGAAGGATCCGGGGACTGAAATGGCCAGCCTGCAGTCCAGATCTTTCACCCATAGAAAACATTTGAGCATCATAAAGAGGAAGATGCCACAAAGAAGACCTAAGACAGTTGAGCAACTAGAAGCCTGTATTAGACAAGAATGGGACAACGTTCCTATTCCTAAACTTGAGCAACTTGTCTCCTCAGTCCCCAGACGTTTGCAGACTGTTAGAAAAAGAAGAGGGGATGCCACACAGTGGGAAACATGGCCTTGTCCCAACTTTTTTGAGATGCGTTGATGCCATGAAATTTAAAATCAACTTATTTTCCCCTTAAAATTATACATTTTCTCAGTTTAAACATTTGATATGTCATCTATGTTGTATTCTGAATAAAATATTGAAATTTGAAACTTCCACATCATTGCATTCTGTTTTTATTCACAATTTGTACAGTGTCCCAACTTTTTTGGAATCGGGTTTGTAGCTCTAGAGTAATGCATTTACTAATCTCACTTACACAAAACAGATTCAGCATTCCTCAAAATGAATAAAATCTGTGAAATGCAAAATCAGAATATTACACAAACCTCCAATAATTAAACGTTAAATAAAATATATATTTGTATGCATTTAATCTCACTTTAATGACAATGTACTTGCTGCTGACCTTCAATGATTGCTGATGACCTCAAATGATTATTTTTTTTTTTTTTATTGGTGAATTAAGTGTTAAACTTTCTTCTCCTGTGTCCTATTCTTCTGCAATCCAGAATGGCAGCACAGCTGAAAGGTTTGTTGGAGCTGCGCCCTCTGCTGTACATGCTGAATTTACATTTCCTTCAGCCTTGTTATTTAAATTTTGCCCAAAAATAGAGCCCGGCCAGTTGAGAAAAAGTAATGCAAAAGTAACATCACACATTATTTTTCTTAAAAAGTAACCAAGTAATGCAATTAGTTACTTTTTCGACCGGCTCAAAACCGTGACAAATGAATTGGAGGACACAGTCAGGTTGATAGTTGCAACCAAAAGGTTTATTAACATAAAAAGAAAAATATATAAAATAAGGAATCAAAAACAATCAAACACCATTTCTGTCAGACACCTGATAAATCAAGACATCAGACAGAACCAAGATTAAATTAATAACAGAATCGATCTAAACAAACCAAAACCAGTAGCAAAGAAACCAAAAGCAAGCCCCCCCACCAAGTCAACAAAGCCCAAGCTTTATAGAGGGAAGAACAGGTGGACATCGTTCACTTGATGAGTCTCCTAGCCACACCCACTGGCTGGCTGTAGCAGGAAGAACCGGAGACTCATCACAGGGAGTAACGCAATATTGTAATGCATTTCTTTTTAAAGTAACTTTCCCCAACACTGATGACGAGACACCCACAGGCGAGTGACATGCGTACGCAATTTCCCACCAAAACCTTCCAGCTAGGTCTAAAATATAAACACTTATAATAGGCTTACCATAGTGAACCAGGGTATGACAAAAACACATTTTGGAAGAAGGATTGATGATGTATTGATGTACTCATTATTTAAATTGTGTTAATTTTGAACAAAAAAAAGTTTCTTTCAAACAATGCTACATTATACATAGACTTCTGTATGTCTCGGACTGATGCTGTAAAATGGCATGATTTGTATGAGAATTACTATTTTCCTTGCAGATTGAGAATGAGCAGGTGCATGCTGAGCTGCGGACCCTACAGGAGCGTCTGGAGGCCAGTGAGCACAGCACTGACGCCCTCCGCAGGGACCTGAGTGAACTGGGCTCCATGCAGAGTCACAGCCATGCAGAGCTGCATCAGGTCAGACTGCAGTCTGCACAGATGAATTTACAACTGTCCCAGGCTAACCTGGCTCTGCGTGAGGGGCAAACCATCTGGGCCCAGGAAAGAGAGGCTCTGAGACAAAGTGCAGAGGTTACTACATTACTACCACTTTTATCAGTTCAGCCATAACACTACTAGTAAGTGTGTGACTCAAAATCTTTGTGCTCTTGATAAAGTTGGATAAGGATCGTGTCCAGAAACTGAGTCGTGAGCTTCAGAAGAAGGAAGAGTGGCTCCAGGAAGAGAGAACGGAGCGAGAGAAACTGGAAGTTGAGCTGGGGAACGAGAAGGATTGTAACCGGGTAAATATTCCATGACACACGCATGGCCTATAATTAAAGTTTCACTTCATTCAGTGCCTTCTGTTTACCCAGCACACATGTGGGTCAGGTTACTGGTCTTGGACTAACACCAGTATGAGGCAAGAGTTGCTTTAAAAAAACCCTGTAAATAAGTCGACCAAAATAGAACTGAAACACCACTATAAATTGCACATGTATATGTTTACAAAAGTGTTCCCCCCACCTGATTATTCATGTGAATGGATGCCATGGCACACTAATTAACTTGGTTAATAAGAAACACTTAATAAAACAATTGGGCCCAGATTTACTAACATATTGCGTCGGCACAAATCCTCTTTTGACATTAAAAAACTACCGTCAGGATTTACTAAAGACACACAGTGAAATATTTGCGCTGAAAAGGTTTGCGTGTTGTCAGTAGATCACGCGTAGAACTTTCCACTCCCAACACCTCTTTTATGGGATTGAGCTCTCGCGCTAATTTGCGTTGTTTAGTAAATCTGGGACCACTGATCTCTAAGTATTGAATGTGGAAATAATTTCAGCATGAAACAGAATTTTCTGTCGTCTTTTCTTCCCTATTGTGATGTACACTGATCAGGCATAACATTATGACTACTGACAGGTGAAGTGAATAACACTGACTATCTCCTTCACGACACAACTGTAGCTCAAATTGCTCAAGAAGTTAATGCTGGTTCTGATAGAAAGGTGTCCGAATACACACTAGCCCATGCTGACCCCTGTCCACCGCCGAAAGCACCAACAGTGGCACGAGAGCATCAGAACTGGACCACGGAGCAATGGAAGAAGGTGGCCTGGTCTGATGAATCACGTTTTCTTGTACATCACGTGGATGGCCGGGTGCGTGTGCGTGGATTACCTGGGGAACACATGGCACCAGGATGCACTATGGGAAGAAGGCGAGCCGGCGGAGGCAGTGTGATGCTTTGGGCAATGTTCTGCTGGGAAACCTTGGGTCCTGCCATCCATGTGGATGTTACTTTGACACGTACCACCTACCTAAGCATTGTTGCAGACCATGTACACCTTTCATGGAAACGGTATTCCCTGGTGGCTGTGGCTCTTCCAGCAGGATAATGCTCCTGACACAAAGCACAAATGCTTCAGGAATGGTTTGAGGAGCACAACAATGAGTTTGAGGTGTTGACTTGGCCTCCAAATTCCCCAGATCTCAATCCAGTCGAGCATCTGTGGGATGTGCTGAACAAACAAGTCTGATCCATGGAGTCCCTGCCTCGCAACTTACAGGTCTTAAAGGATCTGCTGCTAACATCTTGGTGCCAGATACCACAGCACACCTTCAGGGGTCTAAAAGGGGGACCAACACAATATTAGGAAGGTGGTCATAATGTTATGTCTGATCTGTGTATATACGAGTGAAATGGCTTCTGGAACAAGAACAAATGTAGGGTGGGACTTGATTCTGTCCATGGGGAATTGATTGGCTGATTGAAAGGTTGTTGTTTGCTATTGGTGGATCTCATGTGAGTGATAGGTTGCTCTGCCCTCGCGCTAATAAACACGTCATCAGAGAAGGGAAGAGATGTCGCTGCTGAGTTAGATGCGTTAGTGTCAACATCCTGGAATAACATTCCTGTCCTAATCCTATTCCCACCTCTAAACCTAACCCTACCCATAAATTATTCCAAAAATCAGAGGGAAATGATAGATTAATAACACTGATGTAGAAGCACAAAACCCTGATTGTCAGCCTAAACTTGACAAACTGTAAAAATGATGTGCACAGATCAATCATTTATAATAAATACAGAATTTTTATTTTATTTTATAGTGTCTTTAAGCAAATTTGCAAACATAAGGAATCAATCTTCCCTTGATCTTTTGACATATAAGAGGTGAAAAGTACTGCAAGTTTCATACTCCCTCCCTGCAAAATAGCATTTGTTGAAACCAAGCTGCCAAATTGAATCATTTTTTAGTTCCTCCACATTATGATGCCACACTGTGGTAGACATTTACATATGACCAAATGTGCCCTGTCATTCCCATAGCCCACAGAGAGAGATAACATTAGACAACCATAGGGATAGAGGTTACACTAAATCATTAAGACCTCAATAAGTCAGGCAGACACTAGATATATAAACTCAGTTAGCCATGTATTAAACACAAGTACGTAATACACACACACACACACACAAAATGTACAATTATAAGAGCTACCTCCAAAGTTCTCAACTGCTTTCCCTCAAGTAAGGAATGCTACCAGGAGTCTGCTTATATTTTATACTTATATGAAACTCTCACCAATAGCAGTGATGTTTCAGTGTGCCACATGATGCTGGAGATTATGTCCACTTAAATAATCCACTTAGACAGGCATGAATTTGATAAATGATGGGGTTTGTTAGCAAACAGTTTGAGATTAGTGAACAGTCCCTCTACTCATGCTCATGTGTGTAAAACATACAGGAACTCAGAGCCAGTCTGAGAGCCCTGCAGAAGGAACAAGAGCAGCATCAGCTGGAGAAACAGGTCAAACCTTTCTGAAGCTTTATCTGACTGCTCTGATTTTATCTGATGTCATGCTTGCTGATGGTTAGTGTTTTATTCACAAACAGGAGCTCTTAGATCATATCCACGTGCTGGAGCTGAGGCTAGACACTGAGACAGATGCTAAGTGGGCGGAGGCAGCAGCTACACCAACATGTCAGTTCGCATGATCCATTTCTTCTCTTATGCAGACATACATAAACTGATGTAGTGCTAGTGATATTACAGTAAACCATCATCTTGTTTCCTGCAGCTTGCATTGATAGTCCTCTATCAATTGAAGAAAAGCCACCACAAGAGTCTTTACCCGAGCTGGTTTTAAGTCTTGACAGTTCTCATGGGTCAACAGAGCAAAGCCCAAAGGATAATGAGAATGATATGATGGTAAGTACAACAAAAATTAAATATGGTTGATTAATATCCAACAGAATTTAACATCAATTTATAACGAAAGCATTTGAAGCATGACTTCCAAAAACACAGTAAAACACATGTTCCCTTCGCAAAATGAACTATAGCCTTCCAACAAGTGAATGACGTGGGACCAAAATTAAGGGAACCAAATCTATCCATTTCTTAAAACTGTCAATCTATTACAAATATGTGTATATATTTATTATTAATTACTATAATTTGTCACAATTTCAAAACACACAGTGGCCCCAAAATATTTGAATAATTTTGGACATAAATCACTCTTAAAAATTCATTTCACTGAATTAGATTCGAAATGTCAAAGAAAGGGAGTTTTGAAAACAACTAAGGCTGGAGCTTTTGTTGTTGTTGTTGTTTTACAATGAACTTCACTTTTCTGAGCCACTTTTTCCCTTATTTTAAACCACCGGTGAGTTCAAGTTCACACTTGTATTTCTGCGGGAGAATCTTGAACATGTTCCACAAAGTCTGACAACCAGAAAGTTTGAATAATGTATTGCTTCATACTTTGAAACCTAACGAATTTGTGAAATATTTATATTAAAACAAGTGTGTTTGTGCTGTGTTACTTTTAATTTAAATAAATGCTACTTGGTTTGATATCTTCATATGTATAAAACAATCATGAAAGTTTATACAGCTGCTACTGTACATATACATACAAAAATGTGAGTAACCTTTTTTTTTTTTTTTTTTTTTTTTTTTTTTTTTTTTGTACCAAACCCCTTATAAAAAGCAAGAGGACATAGAAGTGGAGCCTTATTCCAGGGCTTTACTGTTTCCTGAACACAAAGACAGTCTACAGGTGATTATGATGCACAGATTCAGTGAACTGGAGCTTTTCTGTTGTATAACTCAAGCCTGCTAACATCTTAATACTTCAGGAACATTAATTCCCATGTTCCTTATGAACATTAACTGTTGGAAATTATATGACTTCCATTTGTAGTGTGTTTAAATTTAATGTTGTCATGTTATTACAAAACAGTTTTTCATACCATCAGATCCTTAAATTCTCACTACTCAACACAAGAATGCTGCAATTGACTAACTACAATTTCAAATCTTTAACAGAGCTATGGATTTTATTTGTCACATTGTAATTTTTGGCTGTCATTAGGAAACTTGTGGGTTTTGATTAAGTTTCATCCATGTAGAGTGTGTTAGGATGAGCCATAACAGCATGTTTACTGCAGACAAGCCCACAGAATATCACTCCAATAAAAATCAAGGCCTTATCCCAAATCAAACCCTAAGTCCTTGCAAACTTCCTCTGAATCCACACTTTCGTGCCGTAATGCTGCTTTGACTGTCTGGTAGAAGTCTGCTGCGGAGCTCGCTTCAGTGCAGGCTTGGCAAAAGTGAGCATATCAGTCACAAAAGGAGTGCTCGCAAGTACACATCTGAAATGGCAAATGGGACACCATACGGTCTTGTTGACTTAACAGACGCGCTTCTCTGCAGGTCAGATGGGCATGCCGAAAGCTCTTTACAATCAGTCATGAAAGCTACCTGTTAAAGGGTAGGGTTAGTATTTGTTGTAACATTGTATACCACATGCTAGTATACTACTCATACTACTTTTACCATATTCTTCATGGCAGAAATTGTAAGAGTAGTACATATACACTATATTGGCAAACGTTTTGAGACACTTGCCTTTACATGCACATGAACTTTAATGACATCCCATTCTTAATCCGTAGGGTTTAATATGGAGTTAGTCCACCCTTTGCAGCTGAAACAGCTTCAGCTCTTCTGGGAAGGCTTTCCACGAGGTTTAGGAGTGTGTTTATGGGAATGTTTGACCATTCTTCTAGAAGCACATTTGTGAGGTCAGGCCCTGATGTTGGACGAGAAGGCCTGGCTCGCAGTCTCCGCTCTAATTCATCCCAAAGGTGTTCTATTGGGATGAGGTCAGGACTCTGTGCAGGCCAGTCAAGTTCCTCCACACCAAAGTCGCTCATCCATGTCTTTATGGACTGACGCTTTGTGCACTGGTGCGCAGTCATGTTGGGACAGGAAGGGGCCATCCCACAAAGTTGGGAGCATGAAACTGTCCAACATGTCTTGATATGCTGAAGCATTAAGAGTTTCTTTCATTGGAACTAAGGGGCCAAGACCAACCCCTGAAAAACAACCCCACACCATAATCCCCCCTCCACCAAACTTTACACTTGGCACAATGCAGTCAGGCAAGTACCTATTGACTCTGCATTAAGTTCTGCGCTCTGTGACCCTCAGCATGCACTGACCCTGCTCTGTGATTTTACATGGCCTACCACTTCATGGCTGAGTTGCTGTTGTTCCCAATCGCTTCCACTTTGTTATAATCCCACTAACAGTTGAGCGTGGAATATTTAGTAGTGAGGAATATATGCCTAAACAAACCGAACTAAGGGAGAAAAGAAAACATTCCCGGTTCTAAAACAAACACTCCAAAACAAGTCAGGTGTGAAAACAACCTCAAACAACAGTGTTCTCTGTCTCACCTACAGTGGTCTTACTGATGCCCCCTTGTGGTGAACCAGACATGGAAAAGAAGAACCTGTGTGCAGCTTGTTTACATCAGTGCATGGAGATCCTGTGCTCCTGATCAGTGTGAAATATCAAGAGTTTTCTGAGCTAGTTTATTCTAATATATGCTAAGAGTGAGGTCTGTGGTAGTTCCAGTAGTGCGAATGTGTCTGTGTCTGTCAGTATGAGTTTCCATTAAGAGTAAGGTGAGGTAAACTTCAGTATGTTGTCTAGACATGCCATTTATAGTGCATTCAGCATAAAAAAAGCACTTGCGTATTACAAAAACGCTATTACAGAGTGCTAGTTTAGATTTAAAATAATGGGAATGAATTGTCATATACTGATGTAACAGAAATTAATCTTTTTGGATTTTGAGGGAGTAAGTCGAGTGTGTCTGATCAGATGAATTGCTAAAGGGGGAAAGATGGGACTGATTCTGGGTCCCAGGGGTATTTGGGGGTTCCCTGAGGGTCCCCCAAACAGCCATCTTAAAGGGATAGTTCACCCAAAAATGAAAATTCTGTCATTAATTGCTCCGTTCCGTTCATCTTCTGAACACAAAAGCTTTTTGTTCCTCCATTAACAAGTATGCAACTACCTATTTGACGCTTCAAAGAGTTCATGAAGAGATTCTAAATCTAATCCATATGAATTGAGTGTTATAGGATGATTTAGGCTTTTATTCCCATATAAACATTAATCAGCGAACATAAACAGAAGCACAACAGAACTGCTTGACGCACAAAAACAAACCTCATTGGTTCTTGCTGAAGCTCAAACGTGCTGCGTAACATGAGAATGAACCTCACTGGTTCTCGCTGAAGCTCAAACGTGCTGCGTAACACGAGAATGAACCTCATTGGTTCTTGCAGAAGTTCAAACGTGCTGCGTAACACGAGAATGAACCTCATTGGTTTTTGCAGAAGTTCAAATGTGCTGCGTAACACGAGAATGAACCTCATTGGTTCTTGCAGAAGTTCAAACGTGCTGCGTAACACGAGAATGAACCTCATTGGTTCTCGCAGAAGTTCAAACGTGCTGCGTAACACGAGAATGAACCTCATTGGTTCTTGAGGAAGCTCAAACATGCTGCATAACACGAGAATGAACCTCATTGGTTCTTGCTGAAGCTCAAACGTGCTGCGTAACACGAGAATGAACCTCATTGGTTCTTGCTCAAGCTCAAACGTGCTGCGTAACATGAGAATGAACCTCATTGGTTCTCGCAGAAGTTCAAACGTGCTGTAACATGAGAATGAACCTCATTGGTTCTTGCTGAAGCTCTGCGTAACATGAGAATGAACCTCATTGGTTCTTGCTGAAGCTCAAACGTGCTGCGTAACACGAGAATGAATCTCACTGGTTCTTGCTGAAGCTCAAACGTGCTGCGTAACACGAGAATGAACCTCATTGGTTCTTGCTGAAGCTCAAACGTGCTGCGTAACACGAAAATGAACCTCATTGGTTCTCGCTGAAGCTCAAACGTGCTGCGTAACACGAGAATGAACCTCATTGGTTCTTGAGGAAGCTCAAACGTGCTGCGTAACACGAGAATGAACCTCATTGGTTCTTGCTGAAGCTCAAACGTGCTGCGTAACACGAGAATGAACCTCATTGGTTCTTGCTGAAGCTCAAACGTGCTGCGTAACATGAGAATGAACCTCATTGGTTCTCGCAGAAGTTCAAACGTGCTGCGTAACACGAGAATGAATCTCATTGGTTCTTGCTGAAGCTCAAACGTGCTGCGTAACACGAGAATGAACCTCATTGGTTCTTGCTGAAGCTCAAACGCTCAAACGCGAACCTCATTGGTTCTTGCTGAAGCTCAAACGTGCTGGCGTGAGAATGAACCTCATTGGTTCTTGCTGAAGCTCAAACGTGCTGCGTAACACGAGAATGAACCTCATTGGTTCTTGCTGAAGCTCAAACGTGCTGCGTAACACGAGAATGAACCTCATTGGTTCTTGCTGAAGCTCAAACGTGCTGCGTAACACGAGAATGAACCTCATTGGTTCTTGAAGCTCAAGCGTGCTGCGAACACGAGAATGAACCTCATTGGTTCTTGCTGAAGCTCAAACGTGCTGCGTAACACGAGAATGAACCTCATTGGTTCTTGCTGAAGCTCAAACGCGTTACTGCGTAACACGAGAATGAACCTCATTGGTTCTTGCTGAAGCTCAAACGCATGCTGCGAGAATAACACGAGAATGAACCTCATTGGTTCTTGCTGAAGCTCAAACGTGCTGCGTAACACGAGAATGAACCTCATTGGTTCTTGCTGAAGCTCAAACGTGCTGCGAACACGAGAATGAACCTCATTGGTTCTTTGCTGAAGCTCAAACGTGTTGCGTAACACGAGAATGAACCTCATTGGTTCTTGCTGAAGTTCAAACGTGCTGCGTAACACGAGAATGAACCTCATTGGTTCTTGCAGAAGTTCAAACGTGCTGCGTAACACGAGAATGAACCTCATTGGTTCTTGCTGCAGAAGCTCAAACGTGCTGCGTAACACGAGAATGAACCTCATTGGTTCTTGCAGAAGTTCAAACGTGCTGCGTAACACGAGAATGAACCTCATTGGTTCTTGCTGAAGTTCAAACGTGCTGCGTAACACGAGAATGAACCTCATTGGTTCTTGCAGAAGCTCAAACGTGCTGCGTAACACGCAGAATGAACCTCATTGGTTCTTGCTGAAGCTCAAACGTGCTGAAATGAACCTCATTGGTTCTTGCTCAAGCTCAAACGCGGCTGCTCAAACACGAGAATGAACCTCATTGGTTCTTGCAAGTTCAAACGTGCTGCGAACACGAGAATGAACCTCATTGGTTCTTGCTGAAAGCTCAAACGTGCTGCGTAACATGAGAATGAACCTCATTGGTTCTTGCTGAAGCTCAAACGCTGCGTAACACGAGAATGAACCTCATTGGTTCTTGCTGAAGCTCAAACGTGCTGCGTAACACGAGAATGAACCTCAACCTGGTTCTTGCTGAAGCTCAAACGCGTGCTGCGTAACACGAGAATGAACCTCATTGGTTCTTGCTGAAGCTCAAACGCTCAAGAATGAACCTCATTGGTTCTTGCTGAAGCTCAAACGTGCTGCGTAACACGAGAATGAACCTCATTGGTTCTTGCTGAAGCTCAAATGCGTGCTGCGTAACACGAGAATGAACCTCATTGGTTCTTGCTGAAGCTCAAACGTGCTGCGTAACACGAGAATGAACCTCATTGGTTCTCTCAAACGTGCTGCGTAACACAGAATGAACCTCATTGGTTCTGCTGAAGCTCAAACGCATGTAACACGAGAATGAACCTCATTGGTTCTTGCTGAAGCTCAAACGTGCTGCGTAACACGAGAATGAACCTCATTGGTTCTTGCTGAAGCTCAAACGTGCTGCGTAACACGAGAATGAACCTCATTGGTTCTTGCTGAAGCTCAAACGTGCTGCGTAACAACATGAGAATGAACCTCATTGGTTCTTGCTGAAGCTCAAACGTGTTGCGTAACACGACGAGAATGAACCTCATTGGTTCTTGCTGAAGCTCAAACGTGCTGCGTAACACGAGAATGAACCTCATTGGTTCTTGCTGAAGCTCAAACGTGCTGCGTAACACGAGAATGAACCTCATTGGTTCTTGCTGAAGCTCAAACGTGCTGCGTAACACGAGAATGAACCTCATTGGTTCTTGCTGAAGCTCAAACGTGCTGCGTAACACGAGAATGAACCTCATTGGTTCTTGCAGAAGCTCAAACGTGCTGCGTAACACGAGAATGAACCTCATTGGTTCTTGCAGAAGTTCAAACGCTCAAGCGTGCTGCGTAACACGAGAATGAACCTCATTGGTTCTTGCAGAAGTTCAAACGTGCTGCGTAACACGAGAATGAACCTCATTGGTTCTTGAGAAGCTCAAACGTGCTGCATAACACGAGAATGAACCTCATTGGTTCTTGCTGAAGCTCAAACGCATGCTGCGTAACACGAGAATGAACCTCATTGGTTCTTGCTCAAGCTCAAACGTGCTGCGTGACATGAGAATGAACCTCATTGGTTCTCGCAGAAGTTCAAACGTGCTGCGTAACATGAGAATGAACCTCATTGGTTCTTGCTGAAGCTCTGCGTAACATGAGAATGAACCTCATTGGTTCTTGCTGAAGCTCAAACGCTTGCTGAAGCTCAAACGCTGCGTAACACGAATGAATCTCACTGGTTCTTGCTGAAGCTCAAACGTGCTGCGTAACACGAGAATGAACCTCATTGGTTCTTGCTGAAGCTCAAACGTGCTGCGTAACACGAAAATGAACCTCATTGGTTCTCGCTGAAGCTCAAACGTGAACCTCATTGGTTCTTGCTGAAGCGTAACACGAGAATGAACCTCATTGGTTCTTGAGGAAGCTCAAACGTGCAAGGCGTAACACGAGAATGAACCTCATTGGTTCTTGCTGAAGCTCAAACGCAAGGCGTAACACGAGAATGAACCTCATTGGTTCTTGCTGAAGCTCAAACGTGCTGCGTAACATGAGAATGAACCTCATTGGTTCTCGCAGAAGTTCAAACGTGCTGCGTAACACGAGAATGAATCTCATTGGTTCTTGCTGAAGCTCAAACGTAAATGCTGCGTAACGCGCTGGGCGAACACGAGAATGTAACAGAATGAACCTCATTGGTTCTTGCTGAAGCTCAAACGCGTGCTGCGTAACACGAGAATGAACCTCATTGGTTCTTGCTGAAGCTCAAACGTGCACGAAATGAACCTCATTGTTCTTGAACACGAGAATGAACCTCATTGGTTCTTGCTGAAGCTCAAACGTGCTGCGAACACGAGAATGAATCTCATTGGTTCTTGCTGAAGCTCAAACGTGCTGCGTAAACATGAGAATGAACCTCATTGGTTCTCGCTGAAGCTCAAACGTGCTGCGTAACACGAGAATGAACCTCATTGGTTCTTGAGGAAGCTCAAACGCGCTGCGTGAATACGAGAATGAACCTCATTGGTTCTTGCTGAAGCTCAAACGTGCTGCGTAACACGAGAATGAACCTCATTGGTTCTCGCTGAAGCTCAAACGTGCTGCGTAACACGAGAATGAACCTCATTGGTTCTCGCTGAAGCTCAAACGTGCTCATTGCGTAACACGAGAATGAACCTCATTGGTTCTTGAGGAAGCTCAAACGTGCTGCGTAACACACGAGAATGAACCTCATTGGTTCTTGCTGAAGCTCAAACGTGTTGCGTAACACGAGAATGAATCTCATTGGTTCTTGCTGAAGCTCAAACGTACTGCGTAACACATGAGAATGAACCTCATTGGTTCTTGCTGAAGCTCAAACGTGTTGCGTAACACACGAGAATGAACCTCATTGGTTCTTGCTGAAGCTCAAACGTGTTGCGTAACACACGAGAATGAACCTCATTGGTTCTTGCTGAAGCTCAAACGTACTGCGTAACACATGAGAATGAACCTCATTGGTTCTTGCTGAAGCTCAAACGTGCTGCGTAACACGAGAATGAATCTCATATGTGCATCTAGCGATCGTGTCTCTTCAGAAAATTCTGATGAAACCGCTCGATTTGATTAGTTTTATGATCTCTATGAACTTTTTGAAGCGTCAAAGTGTCAGTTGCTTAGCTGTAAATGGAGGAACAGAAAGCTCTCAGATTTTATTAAAAATATCTATATTTGTTCTGAAGATGAACAAAAGTCTTACAGGTTTGGAATGACATGAGGTTCATGACATAAATTATGAATTTTAGGTAAACTATTCCTTTAACTGAGATGACATTTTCAACTTTTGATTTTACTTTTCTCTGTTAAGAATGTAATCTCTTTATTTAGATTGGTGTGCTGGTTGTGGGTTGGTTGTTCTGTATCACCTGAAAATGTCAAGTGAGAACTCTTTATCGGTAGATTTTATCACTGTTTATTCTCTTCTCAGTTTGTGATGCTGTTATGCTATCCATCCTTGATCTAAACTCTATCCCTCGGTTTCACAGACAATGCTTGAGCTAGTCCCAGACTAAAATGCATGTTTGAGCTGTTTTAACTGAAAGAAACTTGTACTGACATATCTTAAATTAAGTCAGTGCCATTGTTTTGCACACCAGTAATATTTTTTTTCTAAGGCATGCTTATAAAAGCTACTTAGATGTCCTAATTGTCCTAATCGTGGCTTAATCTAAGCCCTGTCTGTGAAACCAGGCCTATATGTCACCCTCAAGGCTGGTTTGACCTTTGACCTTTGACCTATATATATATATATACTATTGTATGTTGTTGTATATTGTGTATTTATTTATTTTAATTATAATGCCTCTAGTATTGGACATTAAAGAGATTTGGCATATAATTTTAGTCTACCTATAGTGTTTTTTGTTTTGTATTTTCAACAAAGGCAAGATAAGGAATCATTTGGTTGGGTCAGGCTTAAAAATATTGGTTCATATATACTTAATAATTTAAATTCAAATTCTACTGAAAACACGTCAGGAGTGTAGCAGTGACACTAACCAATAAACCAATGATAAACCAATTTATTGCAAATTTCATGAAAAATAAATAAATAATAATAATAATATATATATATATATATATATATATATATATATATATATATATATATATATATATATATATATATATATATATATATATATATATATATATATATATATATATAATTTTTTTTTTTTTTTTTTTTTTTTTTTTTTTTTTTTTAAAGAGTTGGCCTCAAAAATCTTATACAAATTTTGACCTATAATTTCAGAAAGCATTTAAATTTTAGCCCACATAGAAATATTAGTGAAAATACAAATTCAGCCACCTCCACCTTTGGTAAATTTGGTAGTCAGTCTCTTGTAGAAACCCTGAATGTATGTATTTGATTTAACCAGCTTATTATAATAAAAAGTACATAGTATCCATTCATTATATGTACAATATATGGACAGCTCGTCAAATTACTATCTTTCTGTCTTTATCTCTTTCTTCTTTATGTTTTGTTTTCTCTTTTGTAATCTGATCTCACCTCCTCCACTACTGTACTACTGCTCCTCTCTCTCTCTCTCTCTCTCTCTCTCTCTCTCTCAATATGAAAGCCATTGTGGCACACAACACGTTTACTGCCTCCTCTAAACATTTATCCAGGTGGAGTGATGGCCCTCTGCTCCTTTACCTTTGATAATCAGACACACAGAAGACATGGAGAGACCCTCAGGACCACAGTAGATGTCTATTTCATCTTTAAGCCTCGAGCATCAGTTTATGCCACACATATTCTTTTCACCATTTTTAAGTTTCTAGATAGATGCTGGTTAACCTTTCCAGCACTGACAAAAATTACTAATGTAAAATACTGTCAAGTTTGAGATTTAATCTTACATACAGACATACAGTTTGAAGTTCAAGCACAAAATGCTTGCAAGGAAATAATCAAGGTTTATTTGCAGCATGTCCTTAATGTTTTGCATTGCTATATCACAGTAGCCTTATTTCAAGCAAATCAATTATGCATGAAGGCAGAAGCACATAAAAACAAAGGAATGAAATATACGACAGAACCCCTCTAACTTGTTAAGTTACTATGGAAACAGCCCTTGAGGTTGTCAGATAAATGAGCTCGTCAAAAGCTATAGCTTGTAAAATAATGTATAATGTATGGATCTAGTTTTAGTCTGTGCAGCACATTATCGATCTCTGTTCAAAGAACCTTAATTATGGCAGTGATTTAATTAGTCTTATCCTGTTTCTCTATATTTTTGTTCTCTATTCATCATAATGAACTTCCTAACCGAAAGCATGTTTTGTGTGGTGCCAATGAGTCTAAAACAAGAGCTGCCTTAATTCTTCAGAACTGCCTTAATTCTACGTGGCATTGATTCAACAAGGTGCTGAAAGCATTCTTTAGAAATGTTGGCCCATATTGATAGGACAGCATCTTGCAGTTGATGGAGATTTGTGGGATGCACATCCAGGGCACAAAGCTCCTGCTTTCACCACATCCCAAAGATGCTCTATTGGGTTGAGATCTGGTGACTGTGGGGGCCATTTTAGTACAGTGAACTCATTGTCATGTTCAAGAAACCAATTTGAAACGATTCGAGCTTTGTGACATGGTGCATTATCCTGCTGGAAGTAGCCATCAGAGAATGGGTACATGGTGGTCATAAAGGGATGGACATGGTCAGAAACAATGCTCAGGTAGGCCGTGGCATTTAAACGATGCCCAGTTGGCACTAAGGGGCCTAAAGTGTGCCAAGAAAACATCCCCCACACCATTACACCACCACCACCAGCCTGCACAGTGGTAACAAGGCATGATGGATCCATGTTCTCATTCTGTTTATGCCAAATTCTGACTCTACCATCTGAATGTCTCAACAGAAATCGAGACTCATCAGACCAGGCAACATTTTTCCAGTCTTCAACTGTCCAATTTTGGTGAGCTCGTGCAAATTGTAGCCTCTTTTTCCTATTTGTAGTGGAGATGAGTGGTACCCGTGGGGTCTTCTGCTGTTGTAGCCCATCCGCCTCAAGGTTGTGCGTGTTGTGGCTTCACAAATGCTTTGCTGCATACCTCGGTTGTAACGAGTGGTTATTTCAGTCAAAGTTGCTCTTCTATCAGCTTGAATCAGTTGGCCCATTCTCCTCTGACCTCTAGCATCAACAAGGCATTTTCGCCACAGGACTGCCGTGATACTGGATGTTTTTCCCTTTTCACACCATTCTTTGTAAACCCTAGAAATGGTTGTGCGTGAAAATCCCAGTAACTGAGCAGATTGTGAAATACTCAGACCGGCCCGTCTGGCACCAACAACCATGCCACACATGTCAACATTGCTTAAATCACCTTTCTTTCCCATTCTGACATTCAGTTTGGAGTTCAGGAGATTGTCTTGACCAGGACCACACCCCTAAATGCATTGAAGCAACTGCCATGTGATTGGTTGATTAGATAATTGCATTAATGAGGAATTGAACAGGTGTTCCTAATAATCCTTTAGGTGAGTGTATTATGGCACTTTTCACAATATGTAATATAACTCGGGTGTCTCCAGAATGTCTCCGTGAAGTTTCAGCTCAAAAATACCCCACAGATCATTTATTATAACTTGTTGGCCAGCACACATCTGCATGTAAACATCTAAACACCAAGTGAATTTTGGAGATTAGTTCCCCTTTAATTTCAACAGAGCAATTCAAGGACTCTATGCATGCCGACTTCCTACATATTCCTGCTAAAATCTCTTCCTACATAGTAGCAAACTCTTTCTGTCATATTTCTAATAACTGCCAATCACAACTTATTATATTATATTAGTATGATAAAAATACTTTAGCTAAAATAATGTTTTTAATAATGTCTAAGTTAATACTATAAATCAATAATAAATTATGGGATCCCCTTCCATGTTTTCAGAATCTTTACTTTTTACAGTTATTTTGTTTCTATATTTTTAAAATATATTTCTATATTAACATATTTTAATGACAGCATATTTACTGAACAAAAATGAATTATTTGTCAAAATGAACAAAACATTTTCAAACTTTGCTAAAGTGATTGTTTTGAACAAGTATAACAATAAATTATATTTTATTAATATATTTACAATCTGAATCTAACCATGTCATGTCAACAAATGGATAAGTCAGTGGCTGTTTATTATCATGTTAATTATTGTGCCTTTCTTCCCAAAAGCAGGGATGCCTTTTAAAGGTGCAGTGTGTAGTATTTATGAGGATCTACTGACAGAAATGCAATATAATATACATAACTATGTTTTCAGTTGAGAATAAAGACCTTACATAATGAACCGTTATGGTTGTATTACCTTAGAATGAGCCGTTTCTATCTACACACACCGCGGGTCTCCTAACAGTGAAGTCGCCATTTTGCTCCGTCATGTTTCTACAGTAGCCCTAAAGGGACAAACTTCTCTACAGAGCGCTAGTCACTCTCTGCTCTCTCAGATGACGACATCTTTGTCCTGTGTCGGCTACCGTAGCTTCTCTATGTGCTTCGAAAGTGAGGGGTGAGCGGTTGCAATTCACAACCTCACCACTAGATGCCGTTAAAATGTACACACTGCACCTTTAAACCAAATACCCTACTTTTACGTATTCTTCTGTTATTTAAAAACTGTTGCTTTAATTACCTTGAACAAAACTGAAAATCATTAAGAAGAAAATATATGCAATACTTTTAGAATACTTTGCTACTTAAATCTACAACATTTTTAAAAACATCAAATATTAGATCAAATAAGTGCAGAACCAACTTTGTGCTGCTGTCCGCGATCATCAATGATCAGACACATTTTCACGTGCATCTTGAACCGGATGTTTTGGAAAGTGCTGAGGCAAGTTTCATCTGCCATCTAGTGGTGTAGCGGATAATAAAATCAAAGGAGCCTTTTACCCCTTGGAGACTTTAGCCTATGCCAAAAGAGAATTATGTCCAAATATATAGTATTTGAAAAACAGTAGGCGAAAAGTTCCTGGTTGACGAGATTCTGAAGTGCACATTTGATGGACACTTTACTATCCCACGGGCCACGGGAGAGGATTTATGAATGGAAGTGAAGCTACACTGGTAGGTCACGACATTAACAACATGGAGGATACTATTGGGATGTAGTATGTCTCAATTTCATTTATACTATAAAGTAAAAAAGTAAATTCAAATTCAAAAGTAGTGCCTACTCATTCACTACGTGATTTCGGACGCAGAGATTGTCTTTAGAGATCTGCAGAGCTAGGTTTTAGTCATAAATATATAAGATAAATCCTACTTGAAATTGGTGTTTTGAAATTGTTCATTCCTAGCAGTTCCTCTAGAGGTCTCAATCACCCTGCACTAGTTTCTTCTCTATGCCTCTATTTTAGTAAAACGACTGAAGAGTATCTTATGACATATCAAGACTATTGATTTTCTGTCCTTGTATGTTTTACCCCTCCTGTGGAGTGTGTTGTATTGATTGATTTTAATTATTTTCAGTAGTTTAGGCTATATTATCTGAATAATTTTGATTGGGCAGAAAATAGTGAAAATAGCTATATTTTCTTGGCACTATACGCCTTCTTAGTGGAAATAGTGACAGACACGATTTGCACCTCAGTGTAGGCTATTGTTGTATATTATAAAACAGTATGCAATAATAGCAACATATTCAGTGTATATGATTATATTAATTAGAATCATGAATGGATGCTGCTTGTCCTTAAAGGATTAGTTGACTTCAAAATGAAAGTTCATCATTTCCTCACCCCCATCTCATCCAAGATGTTCATGTCTGTCTTTCTTCAGTAGAAAAGAAATGAAGTTTTTTGAGGAAAACATTCCAGGATTTTTCTCCACATAATGGACTTCAATGGGAACCAACGGCTGAAGGTCCAGATCAGTGCAGCTTCAGAGGCTCTGCACGATCCCAGAGGAATCCAGACAAACCATCGGACATTTATAAAAATAAAATAAAATAAACATTTATATACTTTTTATCCTCAAATGCTCGACTTCGGTGTTGTTCTTCATGCCGTATGACATCACGTTGGAAAGGTCACATGACGTAGGTGGAAGTACCGACCCAGTGTTAAAGCGAGCGTGCAAAGACTAAATCAAACGCCCTTTACACAAATAAAGGTGAAACAACGATGTCAGACAATTTTAATGATGATGTCATACGTCATGAAGAAGAAGAACACCGAAGTCGAGCAATATATATATTTTTTATAAATGTCCGATGGTTTGTCTGGATCAGACCCTATTCCTCTGGGATCGTGCAGAGCCTCTGAAGCCCTTCCTCTGAAACTGCACTGATTTGGACCTTCAGCCGTTGGTTCCCATTGAAAACCTGGAAAATCCTGAAATATTGTCCTCAAAAAATGTGATTTCTTTTCAACCAAAGAAAGACATGAACATGTTGGGTGAGTAAATTATCAGGAAATTTTCATTTTGAAATCAACTAATCCTTTAAAATCCTCCTAACCCTACCCGTTAAATACGTTATTCCCACTAAGTACCAGTTTAGGCACTTTATTTCCACTTATTTCTAATATTTTCTCATTTTTATTTAAATTAAACATCTCTCCGAGCTGATATGTGATTGGAAAATGGAGAAGAATGACTTCGGAAAAAGGTGGAATTGAACTTGGGTCGTCGCCTTACTCGCCACGCCACTGCTCCTGTCATCAGACAGGTTTCTTTTGTCATTTTGTCCGGCTCAATCAGACATTGGTGGGCGGAGTTAGTGTAAATAGCCTCTGCCAACCAGGCAAGTTATATGCACTTGGTGTAAATAGACACTCCGTTTTGGGTCTAATGGCACAGAATAAGACGAGGTCATCTGGATGAAGCAAAGTCTGGCTCTATGAAACGCACACTCACGGTGAAGGTGAAGATTATATAGACAGGGACATTTTTATGCTCCCTTTAGTTCAGCAGGAAATCATGACAACATATGATGAGAAATTTCTTTATAAAATCATAACATTTGTGAAACATACAGAAAACTTATTTTTAAAAAGAAGAAGAATCATTTAAAGTCATCAATACCACTTGTATCTTTGTCTTAAGGATTTTCATTTGGATGTACAGTAAGATTCTTGTAACAGCTTCCATGAGAGTTGTGCAAGGCGACTGGAGCGTTTTTTTGCAAGGCACATAACCGAGAGAAATACAAAAAAACAATGAAACACAAAATTAGAATGGGGAGAATACAAACACGTTAATGCTATTATATTTAAAAAGTGTTGCTAAGAAACAGGGATTGTTTTTACAAGAAATAACACATCTAGGCTGCTTTTGTAACACCATAATTAGATCACAAAGAACAAAAAAACATAGAACATTTTGTAAAATTCAAAATGTGCATTAAAAGGCAAACTTGTTTGTGTATTCTCCTTAGCAGTTCGAAGCCTTAAATGACCCACCATGTTTCCTATGATTCAAAACCCAAAAGAGAGACAAAGTCACAAATAAAATTACAAATTTAGCAACAAATAATGCAAACGACAAACAGGTCACATACACATATTCCAAGCCACCACAAAAGTCATTCTTCATCAAGGAAAAATTTGACCTCTACTGCAATAAATGACAAAATACAAGCATAAAAAGTAAACACAGTTTAAAAAAGAAAAAGAAATAAAAGTCTCAGATGTTAAATCCAATATCTTGTGTATAATTTACAAAACAGACATTGAGTCTGAAAAACACAATTCAAACGCTCTGATAATTCACAAGAGCAATAATATCCTGCGGCCTTTTTGAATTACACTTCGCCATGGACTGCTACATTTATACATTTGTCAAAATTAACCTGACACTGAAGGGTCAATGCGCTTCTAGGGACTTATTTCCAGAGATATGGCTGCGTTCCCTTGGTAATTACAACATATGTGGACAAGTATACATGCCTAAATCTAAACTGCAAATTTGGCTTTGGTCTGGAAATGGAAGTAGAAGAGATCAAATCAGCCAATGAGTACCACTGTTTACTGCTGCAGGTCATATTTACCCTGTCACGTATCCGGATCAGTGCATTTACATGAAGCTGCTAGACTCTATGATCACTGCAGGTTTATCCAGCACAATATGTGGTAATCATGCGTTCATTTTGGTCTGTTGAAATGATCTCATTTTGATGTCGAACCACATTTGAATAGTGGCTGATCATTACATTGTTGGTACATAAAGAAATACTCTTCCACACCTAATAGAGACACACACGGGATTATGGGAGCGGTCAAAAACCCAATTCATAGCATGCACCGCTGATTACAGATACAACGAAAATGTAACAAGACAAGGATAAATAAGCAATAAATAAAAAAACAAAACAAACATGTATAGCCTATAGTGTGTATGTTTACATTTGAAAATATTTTAAGACATTGTAAAAGATGTCCTCTTGATGTATCAAATGAAATAGTTTGCAGTGACACAAATGTAGAAATATGATTTCTTTCATACATGCACACATCTTACAACCTTAAACCGTATGGCTATATCCCCAATACCTTACTGAATGTGCAGCAATCAGAAGCCTATGATTTGCTTTGGTAACACTGTTCTGTCACGTGAGGAGGTATGATGTTGTTATCAGCGGCGCGCACACGGAAGGATGAACAAATTTGGAACTAATTTTATTTGCTTTTTCTGTTATTCTCTCATTCATCATCAAATACGTATGCATGATTTTTGGACATGTACCATGGTAATACCATGGTATTCTGTAAAGGTTCTTGAATTACTATGTAAATACCATGGTAACACCATAGTAGTTGATGTTTTTGTCTCATCTCATATTTATGTAAAATGTTATTTTACTATATTCTGTCATCAACATTTAGGACTGTAATATATATAGTGATGGTAATGCTATGATACTGAAGGATTACCATAGTCTTTTTGCATGGTGCTCCAACACACTTCAAAGAATGCCATGGTTTTACCATAGTACATTTTAGTATTCTATAGATGTTTTTAAAATGGTTTATTAGTTTTAACAAAAATAAAAAATATATAGTTTTTTTACAGCTATTAACACTTTCCCGCGCAGCGGTATTTATTTTTTAATTTTTTAAGTTGCCAGCCACTGCTAGCATTTTTGATAATTTTCACAAAAATGTAATGGCTCCCAGAATATTCTGTTGTATGAATATCTGAGCATGCAGTAGGGGAGAGCGGGGCACAGCCTAACGCTTTTTGACTTTCTCAGTTTGTGTAAATCCACTTGGGGTTCAGAGTATTTATTTTTTCCCACATTAATTTCCCACGTCTAGTACAAATATGTGGTTTTGTTTCATTAATACAGTGTATACCTTTTTCTTGATTTACCCCGAAAGAATGGAAGTGAAATGTGACAACATGCCCCATAGGTGGGGTTCATTATAACATCACCGAATGACAGATTAACATGTTACCTGATATAATCAAAAGAATATACAAGACAAACTAAAATACTGTGTCAATAAAATACAATTATTAACTTTTTTAATAATTTTTCATAATTTTTAATAATAAACTAATTTTTGAGTTTGACATCAGACACGTCACTAAATACAGCTCTACAGGAGAGTTCAAAACATAATAATAATGAATCATTTCTGAACATTGACTCTCAGTGATTATTCACCCTTTTCTCATGGTTTCTCAAAAGAATTCATAAAAGTATAGAATATAATATCATATTTCTAATAGGGGCTCTTTTTTCTCTAAATAGTGTTGATATGGCAGCTAGTAAATACACAAAGTTTCATCATCCTGGCGTGTGTGGAAAGTGTTAAACCATGCGTGTTACAACTAACCCCGCGTTAGGTTGTGCCCCGCGCTCCCCTACAACATTTGAATGTGGGCAACATTTTGAAGAAAAAGTTGAGAAAAATCGCGTTTTTGTCAAAGACTACAACATTTATAAGCAATGCTTTTATGACTTGTTTCTGGTCCTTCTTCGCCTGTGTTTTGATCAGGAGATGCTGTGCTCTTTCAGAAGATGCGTAATCACGCCCCCTACTATATAACATTGAAAACACGGAAAGCCGGAAAATTCCGTCAATGGCAGGGAAAGAGTTAAAGAAATAAGTAAAACACTTTCTTGAAGCCTCTCAGATCTGCTGGAGCTGTGTAGGGAACCTTCACCTAACTAACATTTTTTTCCCCACTAGCTACAAGGGAACATTTTTGACACAAATTTTTTTTTTCTGACATAGGGATTGAAAGGAATCGCTTGTGCGTGCCACATATGCTCATCTCATTGACACATTACTATAGAGATCTCAGTGTATTATTGCATTTAATACCTAATCACGTAACTCCTCTAGATCCCAGAGTAAGATGTTACATTTCAGCTTTTAATGTTAATTTTTGTGTAATGATACAGTATAGCTAAAGATCAAATGTACGTGAAGAGTGCGCGCATTCTCTGATCTAGAGACTGTAGATCGCCTTTGGTCCTTGATTTGCCCTGAGTGAAAGGTTTGATTTGTAATAATGCAATGAATGTGATGTAATGTTATAAATCTAAAAATGTAATTTTCATTTTAAAATATCAATCTGAAAATTTAATTTTATAATCTTCTAATGCCCAAAAACCCTAAAATTGGTATAAATGTCAAATTTGGATGTAGAGTATGGCTGTAGGATAGTGAATTTATACTAACATGTTAGAATGTTTAGTAAAAAGCATGTTCTAAAAAACACATAAAAACACATTGAAAGAAGCATAAAGTTGTTGAAAAGTATGCATATACAAAATGTAATATAACTGAGAAAATGCAACATCAAGAGTACAAAGTTATGCAGTAAATGTATGTAGAAAACAAGTTTTTAGAATTGAATTGGTCTTTGAATTGGTCATTTATGTGGTGGTTTGTTGTTTTTCTCTTTTCTCATTGATCAGTTCTGATTATGCATCCATACACAGTCGTGAAAAATGCTTCCCTTAAAGAACAAGGATTTGGGATGCATTCTCAAATATTTGGCATCTCCAAACATAGTACAAAATATGCATATACCAAGTAACTTCCAGATATGGCACAATGGCTTATCTTTCTCTGGCCTTGCACTCATTTTAATTTCTCTCTCTATTCAGTTAGAGTAACACTGTCTGAAGTAACAGTGTTGGTGGGTTTTCTCAGTTTTTAGGATGTCATTTTTACTGCTTTTGGATAGTTAAGGGAAACTTGATGTGCAAAGTTGTGCATGTTTATTTGTGTCATATAAAGTCATTATGGAAAACTATGTCATTTGTTTGACTGGATGATGGAAAATCTGTTTGTATCAACTGATCAGGTGTCTAAAATACAAAGTTGGCCGCAGTTGTCTGTATTTATCAGACCCGCATACATACTGTCCTCCAGCGGTCACTGTGCTCTTCCTGTCGTACTCTTTCTAGCTCCGCCCATGTCCACTTGCAGGAGCCCCCATTCCTCATCTTCACTGTCCCCTGCTCTGTCCCGTCCCTCCTCCGCACACTCATCCTCCTCGTCTTCTTCATCCTCCAGGGCGGATTCCTCGTCCCTCTCACGTTTGATGGCCTGGATGGCGGGAGGTGGCAGTGGGGCGGCAGCTGCATTGTCTTTAGAGTCTGAGTTCTCCTCAAAGGCCTCAGGGTTCTCCAGCATCTCTCTGATCAGAGGAGGCATCGGGCCTGGGATCTCCATCTTCAGAGTGATGGCTCGCTCCGCTCCTGAGGAAGCACACAAGCATGATCAACCTTATGCTTCAAGGTTTTAATCTCTTTATTTAGGTCCATATTTTACATATTTATCATGAGCTTATGGTAAAGTTTGCAGCAAGTAGTCAGGTAGTGCGACTAGTGGACCCTTGAAGTCATCATAGTTGGGTAAACTTCAATAGTTCTGAGAGCTTTCTGTCCCTCCATTGACAGTCTATGCAACTACCATAGCCCCAGAAAGGTAGTAAAGACATCATAAAAGTAATGTTAACTGCTTCACAGTGTTAACAGGAAAATAATGCAACAGAATTTGATTTGGCTGTACAGCCACTCTGGAGAAAACGATGATGTTATCCGGCTAATTTCAGTTATCATATAGTGTCAATGCAGGCAGATCGGTAATATAGATGAAATTTAGGTGTCCCAACTGAGCAAGCCTAAAGCCAAAGGCAACGGTGGCAAGGAACCAAAACTCCTTCAGGGCCAGAATGGAGAAAAAAACCTTGGGAGAAACCAGGCTCAGTCGGGGTGCCAGTTCTCCTCTGGCCGACGAACAAACAGTGTATGATTATTTTTCTGGCAACATTACAGGTCAGAAGTCATATTAGATCGAAAGATATTCGAAAGATTAGTCAAAAGATCGGAGTCGTCACGCCGGAGACGGGTTTAATGAGGATGTCATGGCATTTACAGGGGGAGTTTAATTGACACGCTCTCTGCAGACACTTCAGGGATGCTTTGGTCATGTCTAGGCGCAGATCCACCATCTGGTCTGGATCACTCAAAGGATCTTCATTTGTGTTCTGAAGATGAACGAAAGTCTTATGTGTTTGGAATGACATAAGGGTGAGAAATTCATGATTTTTTGGATGAACACCCTTTAATAACTCTCGAAACGCATTATAACAGTGAATAGGGTCTGTTGGCGCTGTCAAGCACACTTTAAACATATCACAATGTAATGTTCCATAACTTTATCACACTGAGTTAACCACATAACCCATATTTTAAACCATACAGACATTAACATGGCCTACCTTTAGTGCTGATGCCTCGGAGGTCAGTGACCTTCATCAACATCCGTGGGAACATGTGAGGTTTGTTGGGACGCCGGCGGCGAGCGTAGATCTTTAACGCCTCTAGCAGAGGCTCCTGTAGCTGATCCACCCGATGAGGCTCCTCCAGGTCCATGCGGTCTATTCGTTCAACCCGTCAGAGAAAGGCAGGACATGACAACAACAGAAGGAATAAACCAACCATGGAGTCAAAATGTTTATAAAAGAAACAGGGCAATCTAAGCAGCTACTACTTAAGGTCCAAATATTAATATAGCACTCAAGAGATAAAATAGTAACACACTAACTCACTCCCTCACACACTCACTCATTCACTCTCACTCATTCACTCTCACTCACACACTCACTTAAACACTCACTTAAACACTCACTCACACTCACATACTCACTCACTCACTCACTCACTCAACATACAATTATGCATTGTTAACCCAATTTTATTATGCATTGTTTTCCCCATGCAAATACATTTATATCCATAAAGTATGGAATAAATAAAGTAAATAATACAACAAGAGGTCGCAGTACCTCCACAGATGAGGCAGATAGCGCTAAGGAGCCCTGTCTCCGTGTCGTCCATCTCCAGAGGCAGGAGCTGCCCAGCGAAAGCAAACACCAGGTCTGTGAGTGGGCCAAAACCAGCGTTGTGCATCTGTGTTCTGTTGAGAGTCAGCCCATCTGAGAAGGTCATAGTGTCCTGCTCTGGAGTGTAGCGAGTACAAATCCGCAACATCTGCATTAAGACAAATTGAATCATATGTTGTCAATTAAGAAATACATACACTCTATGGACAAAAGTATTAGGACACCTGACTATTACACCAACAAGGACTTTAAAGGCATTGCTCTTTAAATACATTAATGTGGTTAAGCTGGTCCCCCCCTTTGCAGCTATAACACCTTTGACTCCTCTAGGAAGGCTTTCCTCAAGATTTTGGAGTGTTTCTGTAGGAATTTTTGCTCATTCATCCAGTTGAGCATTTGTGAGGTCATGCACGGATGATGGATGAGAAGGCCTGGCTCACAATCTCTATTCCAGTTCCTCCCAAAAGTGTTTAATGGAGCTGAGGTCACAGTTCTGTTCGGGCCAGTCAATTTCTTTCACACCAAACTCATCCAACCATGTCTTTATGGACCTTGCTTTGCGCACCGGGGCACAGTCATGCTGGAATAGAAAACATCCCTCACCAAACTATTCCAACAAAGTTGGAAGTACAGCATTGTGCAAAATGTGTTAGTATGCTGAAGCATTAAGAGTTCCTTTCACTGGAACTAAGGGACCAAACCCAACCCCTGAAAAACAACCCCACACCATAATCCCCCCTCCACCAAACTTTACACTTGGCACAATGCAGTCAGGCAAGTACCGTTCTCCTGGCAACCGCCAAACCCAGACTCGCCCATCACACTGCCAAACAGAGAAGCGTGATTGGTCACTCCAAAGAAAAGGTTTTCACAGCCCTAGAGTCAGTGATGGCGTGCTTTACACCACTCCATCTGACGCTTGGCATTGTACTTATGATGTAAGGATTGCATGCAGCTGCTCAGCCATGGAAACCCACTCCGTGAAGCTCCCGCCACACAGTTTCAGTTCCAGTGGAAGTGGAACTCTTCAGCTATGGAATCAGCAGAGGATACTTTTTCGGATACTTATACAATGCGCCTCAGCACTCAGTGACTCGATTCGTGGTTGACTTACTGCTGTACTGCTGCTAAACACTTCCACTTTCCAATAATACCACTTACAGTTGACCGTGGAATATCTAGCAGAGATGAAATTCAACAAACTGACTTGTTGCAAAGATTGACAATTTTTCACAAATGTTTATAAATGCAGACTGCATGGCTTTTGATGTTTTTTGTCTTCAAACCGAACTTGGGTCTTCAGCCAACAAAGTTTAAATCCTTAAGTCTGGCTAGCATGTTTCCCACAATGTTTACACATTAGGTCAGTAGGCTGTAGTGTGGCTGTTCGAACACAATCGACTACATGAGTGTTTACACTACAAAAGCAATCAGGTCGAATGTGTTTTCAACTACCTCACCTGGAAGTGGTTGAAAGTGGACAATCGCAAAACATTTTAGACCCCATTTACACTGTATTTAGCGTTGTCCACTTATGATCTGATTGACTAAAACGCATCGTAATACCAGGGACAACGTGTCATTGATTTTTCAAAATCCTGAACCATGTGCACTGAATTAAGATGTTGAATCTAAACAAAAAACTTTTAAAGCCATGCATTCCTTCCATTTCCACTGTGCTACATCTAGCGTTTTTTTTTTTTTTTTTTTTTAAATGAAAGAATTAGTCCTGTTTCCACTGCCACTAAAAATCTAATTGAACCTTGAGATGAGACAATTAATTATAATTATATAATTATAATTGCTATAATTATAATTATAATTGTTAAATATATAGTTTTTGTTGTATTTACCAGTATATCAAGGCAGGCAGATTTCAGTAAGGTGATCTGGTCTGCAATGGTGAGTGAAGTAAAACCTGGCAGACGTTTGGCAAACTCCACAATCTTTATAATGCACTTTGTGGAGAGCTCACTGAACTTATCCCACAGTCCAAGATCCAGCTGAACCCTGTGATCCGCACTGGAGTTCTGAAACAGAGAGTAAAACTTTGAGTACACTTTTCCATGCATTCCCATACAATTAAACCAATATATCATAAACAGTAATCATTGTTAAATCACTGAGAGGAAATTCAGAAACACAGGTAAAAGTCGTTGTGTGTATGGATGTAGAGCAGCAGTGATGGCAGTAGGAGATATACACCGATCTGGCATAACATTATGATGTAAATAACACTAATTTTCTCTTCATCACCTGTTAGTGGGTGGAATATATTAGGCAGCAAGTGAACATTTTGTCCTCAAAGTTGATGTGTTAGAAGCAGGAAAAATGGGCAAGCGTAAGGATTTGAGCGAGTTTGACAAGGGCCAAATTGTGATGGCTAGACGACTGGGTCAGAGCATCTCCAAAACTGCAGCTCTTGTGGGGTGTTCCCGGTCTGCAGTGGTCAGGATCTATCAAAAGTGCTCCAAGGAAGGAACAGTGGTGAACCGGCCACAGGGTCATGGGAGGCCAAGGCTCATTGATGCACGTGGGGAGCGAAGGCTGGCCTGTGTGGTCCGATCAAACAGACGAGCTACTGGAGCTCAGATTGCTCAAGAAGTTAATGCTGGTTCTGATAGAAAGAATACACAAGGCATCTCAGTTTGTTGTGTATAGGGCGGCATAGCCGCTGACCAGTCAGGGTGCCCATGCTGACCCCTGTCCACCGCCGAAAGCACCAACAGTGGCACGTGAGCATCAGAACTGGAGCACGGAGCAATGGAAGAAGGTGGCCTGCTCTGATGAATCACGTTTTCTTTTACATCACATGGATGGCCGGGTGCGTGTGCATGGCTAACCTGGGGAACGCATGGCACCAGGATGCACTATGGGAAGAAGGCAAGCCGGCGGAGGCAATGTGATGCTTTGAGCAATGTTCTGCTGGGAAACCTTGGGTCCTGCCATCCACGTGGATGTTACTTTGACACGTACCACCTACCTAAACATTGTTACAGACCATGTACACCCTTTCATGGAAACGGTATTCGCTGGTGGCTCTGGCTCTTCCAGCAGGATAATGCTCCTGCCACAAAGCACAAATGCTTCAGGAATGGTTTGAGGAGCACAACATGAGTTTGAGGTGTTGACTTGACCTCCAAATTCCCCAGATCTCAATCCAGTCAAGCATCTGTGGGATGTGCTGAGGCCCCAACTCGCAACTTACTGGACTTAAAGGATCTGCTGCTAACATCTTTGTGCCAGATACCACAACACATCTTCAGGGCTCTAGTGGAGTCCATACCTCGACGGGTCAGGGCTGTTTTGGCAGCAAAAGCGGGACCAACACAATATTAGGTCATAATGGTATGCCTGATTGCTATACACTCACCTAAAGGATTATTAGGAACACCATACTAATACTGTGTTTGACCCCCTTTCGCCTTCAGAACTGCCTTAATTCTAGGTGGCATTGATTCAACAAGGTGCTGAAAGCATTCTTTAGAAATGTTGGCCCATATTGATAGGATAGCATCTTGCAGTTGATGGAGATTTGTGGGATGCACATCCAGGGCATGAAGCTCCCGTTCCACCACATCCCAAAGATGCTCTATTGGGTTGAGATCTGGTGACTGTGGGGGCCATTTTAGTACAGTGAACTCATTGTCATGTTCAAGAAACCAATTTGAAATGATTCGAGCTTTGTGACATGGTGCATTATCCTGCTGGAAGTAGCCATCAGAGAATGGGTACATGGTGGTCATAAAGGGATGGACATGATCAGAAACAATGCTCAGGTAGGCCGTGGCATTTAAACGTGCCCAATTGGCACTAAGGGGCCTAAAGTGTGCCAATAAAACATCCCCCACACCATTACACCACCACCACCAGCCTGCACAGTGGTAACAAGGCATGATGGATCCATGTTCTCATTCTGTTTACACCAAATTCTGACTCTACCATCTGAATGTCTCAACAGAACTCGAGACTCATCAGACCAGGCAACATTTTTCCAGTCTTCAACTGTCCAATTTTGGTGAGCTTGTGCAAATTGTAGCCTCTTTTTCCTATTTGTAGTGGAGATGAGTGGTACCCGGTGGGGTCTTCTGCTGTTGTAGCCCATCCTCCTCAAGGTTGTGCGTGTTGTGGCTTCACAAATGCTTTGCTGCATACCTCAGTTGTAATGAGTGGTTATTTCAGTCAAAGTTGCTCTTCTATTAGCTTGAATCAGTCGGCCCATTCTCCTCTGACCTCTAGCATCAACAAGGCATTTTCGCCCACAGGACTGCCGCATACTGGATGTTTTTCCCTTTTCACACCATTCTTTGTAAACCCTAGAAATGGTTGTGTGTGAAAATCCCAGTAACTGAGCAGATTGTGAAATACTCAGACCGGCCCGTCTGGCACCAACAACCATGCCACACTCAAAATTGCTTAAATCACCTTTCTTTCCCATTCTGACATTCAGTTTGGAGTTCAGGAGATTGCCTTGACCAGGACCACACCCCTAAATGCATTGAAGCAACTGCCATGTGATTGGTTGATTAGATAATTACATTAATGAGAAATTGAACAGGTGTTCCTAATAATCCTTTAGGTGAGTGTATATAGTAGTAATATTAGGCTACTAATATTTGCGTCGTAGTTCTGCTTTACTTTTTGTTGCGCTAAATAAACATTTACACAGTTATGTGAGACATATTACTGCATGTTATCCTCCATTTAAAATATATTTTTACAGTTTTTTTATTCTAAATAATTAATTTGTCACACAGAATTTAAGTAAAATGCAAAAGATGTGATTAAAAGTTATTGTGACTAGTCACATCATCTAAGATACCCATGCTTTTCTTTTATTCATTCATACACATTTTAACCAAAATCCTGATGTTTGTTAAAAAGAGTCTCTGTCTCTTAAGAATGAATCCACTCGTTTTTCTTTTGCTGTGGTTTGCTGTGGATGTGTATGAAATATTGTACACTTTGCATGATCTCACACTCATGCCGTTGTTTATTTAGCTGACAGACAGAATGAGGTGAGTAAAAATTAAGTATGGGAGCTCAGGACTCACAGTCGTGTATTTTCCCAGCTGACAGAGTGAAGGGAAGGTTTCCCTGTGCGCTTTGCTGACTTTGTTAACCAGTTCTTCCAGTTCTCCACTCAGCTCGTAGCTTTCTGGAAGAACCACCTCCTCTTTTACATCCTTCTTCTTCTTATTCCTGTCATTCCGCACTGCTAAATGAAGAGCAATACACAGAATTTAATACAAAAGAATTTTGTATTTTGTATTTTAATGATATGAGCGCATGGTGCAAGTGCACTTAGGGCATGTCCAAATCCACTTTTGCTAGTTTAAGGACGGGAAAAATGGTCTGCGCGCCAGGCACATGGTCCAAAAGGGGTGCACCTAGTTTCTTAATGAGTCGTGGGCGTAACATGCAATAAACCAATCAGAGTCTCATCTCCCATTCCCTTTAAAAGCCAGTTGCGCTAGCACCATGGCGGATTCACTATTTACATGGAGGAATTGGCTGAAAAGACTGAACGCTTCTCCAGAGAGGAATCCTTTTATTTTTAATATTTCAAAACATGTGTGTGCTGCTGCGCATCCCTGTGTGTGTAATAATCGGGGGGTATGCGTGTCGTGCACCCGCCTATAAGCGCGTATTACTAATGCACACTTTAAATAACACAAGAAATACTGCGCTATTGCAGTTTTTGTTAGTCAATGGCGCAGTCGTTTTCAGATCCTCAAAATAGCAACGCTTCAACAATGCTCCTGAACACACCTGGTGTTCAGACCAGACACCCATGGG
This sequence comes from Paracanthobrama guichenoti, assembly GCA_018749465.1. Lineage (NCBI taxonomy): Eukaryota > Metazoa > Chordata > Actinopteri > Cypriniformes > Gobionidae > Paracanthobrama > Paracanthobrama guichenoti. Next base: position 5,849,605 of record JAGHMJ010000029.1, read on the forward strand.
TGAACAGATGCGCCAGTGCACTTGATATTTAAACAACGGGGAGCTGGACGTGAACATGAGAACTGCGTCGGGCTGAAACTAGCAAAAAACACTTGCGTCGCATTGCGCCGGGTGTATGATAGGGCCCATGGAGTTCAATTTCTTTAAGGTTTTGTTCAAGACATTTTTCGAGAGAACTGTTCATACAATCATAGACTTGTGAATTCAGTCTAAATATACAGCTATCTTAATTGGTTGTATGAATGGAGAACAGTAAAGTTGATGATGTATGACTGCTCTGAGTTTTACCTTCCTTCGACATGCCGACCTCAAAGCACTTCTGCAGTCGGCAGTACTGACAGCGGTTGCGCGTCACCTTGTTGATCTGGCAGTTTTTGTCTCTGTGGCAGGTGTACACCATGTTCTTCTGGATACTGCGACGGAAAAAACCCTGATACAGAGAAGAGCAAGAGAGAAACACAAAATAAGTATATGGGCCATTCTACAGAATTGGTTCAAAGTCAGAGTTGGAAACATCTTGTCTTTTTTTTCCCCCCACAAATTTTGTATATATGGTAAACATTTCTAGTAAATGTGCAGTCAATTCTCATATTGTATTTTCAGAAAGTTTTGGAATATTTCCCTCTCCCCAAATGTGATTATTATTGTGGGATTCAATAGATAATAGAAGGAAAGTTAGCATTAGTTAACATCTAAGATTTGAATACTTGAATGCTTTTCATGCTTAGCATGAAAACGACTCAAAATCTAATGTATAACAGTGACCAGATTTGATCAACTTCACCAGGGCAGTCAGCAGAGGGCACTATAGACGTGTGAATGAAATCAAAAGTCTGGACCTTGACGGTAACACTAGGTGGCAGCACTCAAACCATGACCTTTGCTTACTGTTATGCATGTGCTTTTATAATGTAATTATATTATAATGGACACAAATCTTGTTGCCAATATGGGACTGAGACGTAATTCACTTTAGAGAATGTGTTCTGAGGTTTTGATTTTTGTATGTATGTCATTTTAATATTGATTTAATCAAATCATGTTTGTTTTTTGTAATCCCGTTGTGTTCAGTTTGAAAAATTAAAAGAAACTATTTTGTTTAAATACTTTTTTTGCTTAACACCAGAGGGTTGATGTGCAGAACACATAACACGCTTTACTGGTTGCATTATTATTATTATTATTATTATTATTACAACATAACAGAAAATATGATGCAGATTTATTTTTAAATCACAATAAGCCTTAAGGTCTTTTAGAGTTATCTTTATTTATAGTAAGTAAACTAAATTAAACTTTGACTAACAAAATGTTTTTAGCTTTAACATGTTACAACTCTTCTGAAGCTTCTTTCATATTTTAGCTAATTTAGCTTTTGTTTATGGTAAAATTAAATTGTAAAAAGCCAAAGAATTATTATATTGACATACATTCTGGCTTATGTCTAAAGACAATAAGGTATTTTTACTTTGTATGAATATTTTTGTCTTTGTGAAAAGAAATAGCCTATTTTTATTTTTTTAATATTCACATTTAAAATGTAAGGTTTGAACCAAATAAAAAATATAATTTGGGGAAAAAAAAATACATTTGGCTGCACCAACTTTATTTTATTTTTAATTTTTTTGTTTGTTTGTTTTTTTAGAGTTGGTCCAAAGTATCATTTCTTCTCCACTGGGGTTCTAAATAGAATCCAGGGGTTCTTGACTCTAAATTGAAGAGCCTTTTTTGCCAAAAGGTTCTATATAGGGAGAAATTACTTGAATGATTGCATTATACTTTCATGTTTAATAGGTGATTTTTTTTTTTCTTTCTAGCAATAAAGTATGTTTACAAGCTGTTTAATTAATAAAATGTAAAATTAAAACAAAATTAATTAACTAAATCAATAAAATGATCTCATGATGGGAACCCCTAAACGGTCCTATAAATGAAGCGCCTGAGAGAAGTCTCTATAGAGTGTTATAAGAGTGCGTACCTTGCAGCCCTCACAAGAGCTCACTCCATAATGATAGCCAGAAGATTTGTCCTGGCACACAAAGCAGGGTTTATAGACACGAGGAGGAGGGGGTGGAGAAGGAGAACTGGGAACCATCTCCTCCGAGCTTGTGCTCTGGGTCTCCACCGCTGCAGAGATCAGGAAGAAAAGGAGAAGACATTTAGAGGTGATTACTAAGACAAGAATCTCCATTGCTTTTTCAAATCAAGTATTTAACTGGCAAACATCACCACCCTTCAAAAAAAATGTAAAAAATCTATGTACACTCTTACTCTTTAAACATCAAAACTACTTTCACCTTCTGTTCTCACAATATATTTTTGAGAGTCAGCCTGTGAGTTTGGTGAGTTTATGGTGCACTCTTGATTATATAACAGTATTTGGTGCATCATCAAAAATAATGAATTGAATTTAGATGGATTGCCATTTTAAAGAATATTAAAGAGGACCCATTCTACTTTTGTCCATGTTTGTCTGTCTTTAGTGTATAATGTTGCTGTATGAAGGGAGTTCTTCTCTACATCAGTGTCAGTGTTTCTGAACTCTCTGAAACGACTCCATTGTAGTCTTGAGTTTTCTTCCGGGAACCAACACGTCACAATATTCCTCATTTAAATCAGTCATATGCAGAGTAAAGGGGCGGGGCCTGGTTGAGTTAGTTAGTAGTGTGTTGAAACTGGCGGTTATGGTAAGGGGCGGGGCATTTCACAAACACGCTGGAAACGCTTGACCAATCACAACACACTGCTCCAGCTGACCAATCAGAGAACATTGTGCTTTTTAGAAGGAGGGGCTTAATAGAGACAGGAACTAAACACCGTAACGTAACTCACTGATTAACTACCACAGTACAATGCGTATTAAAGAAATCATCTCCGTATTGTCGCAAATTCAGCCGCATTTAATGATGTAACATGGTGGAGTAATAACTTTTAATGAATCCATCTAAGAGCGAATTAATGCAAGATTGAATTAATTACACACGGCATCTGAGGAGTAATTCTCATTTTGCTTTATTTCCAGATTCAATCATATAGGGTTGTTCTTGTGTACTAGAGCACTTACGCACATGCGCACTCAAATGAAAGATGTACTTATTTTGCTCAAGATAGGGATTTATTAAGTCCACGTCATGCAAACAAGAAACTCTGCTTCTAACCACAGGTCGAGAGCTGTCGTTCCAACCACACAACTGTGTGATGCTGTTTTGGCGAAACACAGATTCGTTAAACTATGCTGATATCGACAGAACTTGCGACCCATAGTTGGCTAACGATGCTTTCGGGAAACGAGCGTTACTGACAGACTGGGAAGAGATGCAACAATGGAGAATATGGCGAAAATAATCAACATTCAAGCAGGAAAACCTACTCTAATAGAGCCCAAAAATATGACTTTGAAAAAGGGCATAATATGCCCTCTTTAACATATCAATGTAAGAGAATAATGATGATTGAGGTTGTCAAATGGATTAGGAAGCCTCTGTCCAGGGGTCAGAGCTCAAAGACAAATATTATGAGAGCACATTGAGGAGCAGAGCTGCTGAAAGATATGAGAAAAATGAACTAACAGGACAGATGCATGAATATTAACACTTTACAATATGGTCTCATTTGTAAAAATTAGCTAATGCATTAACTAACATACATATATATATATATATATATATACCTGACTGGACAACGCAACAACTATTATACGCAACAACTATTTGCACTTTCGGGTAAATAGACACTCCGATGAAAGGCATGCTGTAGGATTATTGTTCATTATTATTTAAAGTTAACTAATGTTGCAATGTTAACAAACAAAACCCTTTTGTAAAATGTTAAAGGATGAATTAATAACATGCTTTGACTGACACCCCAGCATGTGTTCGACTCGCTGTCACGCACACAAATGGTCCCACAGTCTGATTCATAAACATCCTGGAAAGCAGCCATACAGACGCAAACATATAATATAACACGGTTTGCCCAATTTAAACACCACAGTGTGAATCCAGTGTTATATATTTTGTGTAAGTCCACGCTGTCACTCAGTTCAACTTTCACCTCTAGACACCCTTTCCCCCCTCATGCTCTTGTTTCCTGGACCCTAAATTCCTCAGGCCTAGATGACTGGCTTTTTACTAGAGGTCCAGTCTCAAGATCACCCGTAAAGCCCGTCTGTAGTCTGACCGAGGCCTGAGGCCTGCCTGACCGGCACTTTATTGGCAGTGAGTCACCTTGGCCAGCCATTCACACCAGCAGCAGCTGTCCCCTCACTCTCCACTTGTAAAAAATGAGAGAAAAACAGCTAAAACGGGGCAGATTTTACTGCCCACAGAGGCCTTAGCCCTTTCCTCCTACTGAATGGAGTGAATCCACCAAATGTGCCTCTCATTCTCTCTTTCTTCTCCTCCCTCTGTCCCTTCACTGGCACCGTTTAACAAGAGCAAAATGAGAGAAGGTATAGATGAGAAATCCCATAAAAACCAGGAGGTGGGGGAGACAAACGAAGAATGTGTGAGAGAGTGAGTTTCACTTTGACCTTGGCTTTGACAGCAGCTTTGGCTTCTCAAGACATGAACGTGAACCGAGAGTCACAAATACTGCCAATGATCTAATCGCGACCTCAGCTGAGATAAAATATGCTACATTGATGATGTGACATTTGGCAAACTATGAAAGGACATTTAGTTTCCAAACAGTGCGGAAATCTGTGCTAGAGACGTTCCAAAGTCATAACCCCACAGCCCCGCAGATATTCAAACTTCAAAATATATGGACCTTAGTCTGGGTAGACGCCATATTTAATTTGACTGGTATGAAAACAAAGCTGTGAGAGGAAGAAGTACAATGCGTTCAATGGACCGAATTCATGAAGCGAAAGCAGATTTTTGTGTAAATTGTTCATAGAGCTATTCTTGCATAAACAGATGCATACATTAATAAATATACATTATCATTTAAAAGAAATGAATACATTTATTCAGCAAGAATGCATTAAATTGATCAAAAGTGACAGTAAAGACATTTAAAGAGTTATACTTCAAATAAATGCTGTTCTTTTGAACTTCCATTCATCAAAGAATCCTGAAAAATATTAAAAAATGTCAACATTGATAATAATCAGAAATTATTTCTACAATTATTACAAATCAGCATTTTAGAATGATTTCTGAAGGATCATGACACTGAAGACTGGAGTAATGATGCTGAAGATTTCAGTTCACTATATTTGACACAGAAAATGTTTTACTGTATTTTTTGATCAAATAAATGACCTTGTTTTATTGACATGAGACTTCAAAATCCTAAACTTTTAAAAATGTATATGCAAGAATAAATTTGTGAATAGAAATGAATTATGTACTTGTTTCCTAAATAAGGCACAAAATGTAGTTGTTGAAACTGAAAATTCCAGTGAGCAAAAAACAGTAAATATTAGACATGATTTAAGACCTTGAGATTGTACGACTGAACAGGCCTATTCCTCACAGTCTCTTTTACACATGACCTGCTTATTGACTTATTTAAGTATATAGTCTATTGTGTAACTTGTAGAACATACTTTCTTACAATACAAGTGGGTGTTCACACAGGACATTCTTGTGTTCATAAACAGAACAAAATGCAAGGTCACAAGACACGGTTTTAAAAGTTGAACTAATTTTAACTTGACACAAAGCTGAAAGAGACATTTGCTTGATGTGTGTGTATATTATTGTGCATTAGGCAGTAGGTTATAGGGATACTGATATTAAGTGTTTTATTTATTTTTTTCTTTGGATTTTGTGTGGTTCTGTCATGCGAGACTTCTAGGTCTCTGGAATGCTGTAGTTCTTACACATAATGTTCTGTGAAACACAAGGTCGGGGTGATGGGCGAGTGAGTGGGTGAGAACGCAACCTGATCACTGTGTTTATGTAGTAACTTAGGCTGAATTGGCTTTATGTGTTTATATGGCAGCAATGCTTGAGTGACACAGAGCGGCTCTGAAAACATCAGCCCCTTTTGTGCTGGAGGAGTGGAAACCTGGCGCCACCAGAGAAATGACTGACAGACATAAAGGGGAAGAAAGAAGGAATGCTATTCTGTTCCCATTCCATTTTCTCTCTTTGTTATATTTGACATGCTATTTATGACTTTTGGAGAATTCAATGGAGTGTTCAGAAGAAACAGTTATATGAAAGAAATTATTATTGTCTGAACTGGCACTTGACAGTATAATCAGATTTCAGAACAAACAAAAATGTACTGAAAAAAATCACTTTTGAACTGGAATTAATTTTATAGACTAACTTCAATTAATTCAACAAGTGCCCCTATTATGTTACTTTAATGGTTCCTAATGTTGTTTTGCCGTCTCCTACAACAGGTTTACATTCATTCAAGGTCAAAAAACATTTTAATATTCTCATAATATCCACTGCAGCATCAGCTCTTTTCTCTCAGTGTCTGAAACGTTTCAATCAAGGATTCGGTGTCTCTAAACCCCGCCTTTCTGAGAGCCTGCTCTGCTCTGATTGGTCAGATGGGCCAGTCTGTTGTAATTGGTCAACCGTGTCAGAAACCAAGTGCTCATTATCATATCTGAACTTCAGCTCCGGATCTTCCTCAGCTCTTGACACACAGTGATACGAACAGTAACGATGGCGTGGGTTTTACCGTCTCAATCTCAAAGTGGATTTGCTTTGGCAGCAGAAAACAGCGTCTTCTCCACATGAACAACACCAACCAAACTCTTCCAGTCTCAGCTACAACTACAGCGCATGAGGGGCAAAGTAGACGCTGTTCAGCCAATCAAGACCAGAGACTGGCATTATGCAAATCTGTTACAAACCTACGCAGATTCAACAGGAAGTGAGACTGGAATCACTGATGACTCGTTTAAGTTCAGAATCGCTTCTTTCTTTTAGGGGAAAGTAACTCCATTTATCTGCACTTTGAAACTTTTCGGATCTTTTACATTCACAAACAGCTCTATTACAAACCACATGAAAGAGAGTTTTCCAAAATGCATAATAGGGGTGATTTAAAGCATTGAATTACACGCAAAGAAAATTATTTATTTGTTATGATTGTATTTTTTAAGTGGTCTATTATGCAGATTACTGTATGCCTGCACTGTTTAGACAACAAACACAGTGAAAAGTGATGCAGGTTTTATCAGTAAAGGAGTTGAGGACTTCAGCATGACACTCCAGCTTCTCTCTGTCGGCTCAGACTGCATGGAAGAGCTGACGGAAACACTGATTTAATCCGTGTCTTTCAGCAAACTCAGCAACACTATCAGGTGAGCTCAGTCTCTCTGAGGCCCAGTTTACACCTGGTATTACTGTATGACTGTATACAATGCGGCAAATTTACCAACTATTTTTTGCTAATTTTAACAAACATAAAAACACTTGTTGAGCCAATGGCATAGACCTCACCGTTGGACCTGATTTCACCAAGTACAACATGTTAACATCCTGGATTAGCATCTGTTTTGTATTTCAATCAACCAGCCAGATTTAAGGGACAGTTTACAGTTTGTCAAGTTTATCCTTAAAACCAAGGTTTAGTGCTTCTACATCAGTGTTATTCACCAATCATTCCCCTCTGATTTAAGGGAGGAGTTATGGGTAGGGTTAGGTTTAGGAGTGGGGTTAGTGGGACCTTTTAGTTTTAGCTCTATTTAAAGTATCATTTTATAAAAAATGATGTAGATATAACATTTTACAGTATATCAAACTTCAACATCTACTCCAATATCTAATCAAATGATGGTTCAGGTCAGGGCTATTCCTGAATACCCTCTTACCCTAAGGCCCAGTTTACACCTGGTATTAAGATCACAAGTGGATGACGCTAAATACAGGTGTAAACGGGGTCTAAAACGCTTTGAGCTTGTCGACTTTCGACCGCTTCCAGAACTAGTTGAAAACGCATTCAACCAGATTGCTTTCGGTGTAAAAGCTCATGTGGTCAAATGTGTTCAAACAGCCACAAAAGACCACCTACTGACCTAATGCATAAACATTATAGGATTTAAACTTTGTTGGCTGAGGACCCAAGTTTGGTTTGAAGATGAAAAACGTACCAATCACAATGTTCTCTCACCATTCCTGATTTCTAACACACACTCACAGCGTTCGGCTGGTTATATGCATGCTGGGAAATGAAAATTTAAGTTAAATTTAAGTTTGTCTAAATTAAAAGAAACAAGTTCATAAAACTCAAAACAATGAAACTATTCAAATTTACTTAAAATGTGTCAGTTTTGAGAACTCAAAAGAAAAGACCATTCTAAATACTCATAAAAGTTAACTTGATTGAACTAATTTGTTTAAGTTAGGTTTTCCCAACTGAAAACAGTTCATTATTTTGAGGGTTTACTGGGTAACTACATAGGTTAAGTTTAGGTTTAAGATTAGATTCAGGGTTAGTAACTAGTTATTACCCAGTTATTGTAGGCTAATTACTTTAGCAAGTATATAGTATGTACATGCCCATGTCATAATGAATGTACTGGCTCAGAAAAAGGATGTTGTTTTTAAAGCACACAGGAAAAATGAAATGCAAAATCGCTCATACATTAATCATGTGTGTCTAATATATTTTGTATCCAAACACACACATAATGGTTTGCAGACTCAGGGCAGAGATGAATGCCTCTTTCATTTCTTCTGTGTGGTTGTACTGTGGATGGATTGAACTGCATGATTGAGTCACAAAAAGCTACAAAAGGCGTTCATGAAGCTCTTGATGTTCTGAATTCCAATATACGTAGAGCAAAAGCAAATCAGTGCACAAACAGATTTGAAGTGAACACATTTATATATATATATATATATAGGAACTTGAAAGAACATCCAATTGTGTGGATGCATTTGAATGCAGCAAACATTATTTGTCTTGACTCTTTTTTTTAGTCAAATGCTGACACGGTCGATTTTACAGGCTTTCTGCGTGTTGTTAGATTTTGTAACATCTCACCAACATTCGACTTGAAGTGTTGCTGAGAAATTTAACAAGTTGGGTCAATTCAGGTTTGCTTCCAAAACCAGATCATTGTAAATGCCAACATTTCTGAACATTTGATATGGGATTGAGCCATTAAAACCTAATTTGATTTGCTAATCCTTAAATAATGAGTTGTGTTATTGTTCTTAGGTGTTAAATATTTTCAGGACTGTAATAGTTATAATAGTGTAACAGCTTATTAGTTTAACAAAGATACTCTGCTATTGTTGAATGGCATTGCCCGAAATGCAATTATTTTTTTATGTAATTGCAATTAACTCAATTGCTATTGCATTCATCAACATCAATATTATGTTAATAGTAATACTTGCAGCTCGTGAAGTCACTTTGCAGAGAGTGTTTGCTGTTCCTTGACATCATTCAACAGCTGAAAACTCGTGTCTTCTGTGCTTTCACTATTTCTTAGTCCCTGTCGTACTACTGATGTTTTAAACATTGTATTTTTTTAAATCTTTGTTATCACCTCTTTATAATCGCTTGTGTTCCTCAGTTTGGATAGAAGCATCTTGCATTTGAATTAAACTTGGCAAAAGATTGTTTTAGGTCAGGGTTAGTCTGTATGTATTCTGCATCCAGCAATGCATTTGTCCTCTGCAGGGTCTCGGGGTGCTGGAGTCTATCCCAGCATCTTTGGCCACAGGCAGGGACACACCCTGAACCGATGACCTGTCTGTCACAGGGCAACACACACACACACACACACACACACACACACACACACACACACACACACACACACACACACACACACACACACACTCATATTTACGAATTATTTAGTGCCTCTGATTTACCCATTCAGCATGCCTTATATTGCAGGAGAAACCGGAGTACCCAGGACTCACACTCATGCACACAGACTTTTCCCTGCCCTGGCATGTCACCATTTTGAAAATAACTCCCTCAAATATTTCGAAACACATAATGCTCATGCCTGTGGACTGAGCCGATTCTTGGTTTCACACACATAACAAAGGCCACAGTCTTTGGCAAGACTAAAAGCTCATTTAATCCTCTAACAAGCTGTGCTCGAGTCAAACCAGCACCTGTGTGAAACTACATACTGAACATGAGCTAATGCGCACAACGCCTCTGCCTGCTTATGACCAGACTGGGACACCAATACAGCCCGATATTAATACACTGTAAAAACTAAAAAAGTCATGATGTGTTTTTCTATTAACTCTTATAACAATATAACAAATATAACAAAAAAAAAAAAAAAAAACTTGTACAGCCAATTCTATAAAATGCGTTTTTAAATTGAATTAGGGGATTTTGTTTGTGTGTGTGTGTGTGTGTGTGTGTGTGTGTGTGTGTGTGTGTGTGTGTGTGTGTGTTGTAGATACTGTAATAACAAGATATGATCAGTATGTCATAGCAACTTATGTTTATTATTAACTTAATATATTACTTTAACTTATCAAACTATTTTAAGCAGTTTTAATTTGTCAGTTTAATATAATTTAAGTTTAAATGACTTGTACAACCAAGTTTATTATACTTAAAATTTTAAGTTTAAAAAGGTGAATAAATAAATAAATAAATAATCCTGTAACCCAAACGAAGCTCGTTGATGGACACGCTCTTGCTCTTGCTCTTGCTATGGGTGGTGTGTGTGTGTGGTCATCCAGGAGAAGTGCCCATATAAGGAGTTCCACCCTTTATGACATCATAAAGGGTGAAACAGGATATACTCGAAAAAAAAAACGTTCTGAAACTTGTTTGAATCCTGAAGGAGTGTATTTGGTACAGAAATGCTCCGTCATATGTCCAACTTGTGTTTTGAAACTTTGGCTCACGCTTCTAGTCCAGTCCTCCTTAAATTAAACAAATATCTCCATCCTGGGTCATTATTTCCACATTCTACTATACTTTTACATTATACTCTACTTCACTATTTCCCATTGCTGATTCTTCAACTATTAGCATCATGTGAAACATTTCTTGCATGATATAAAGATGCGCTCTCCTGCCATTCATCACATAGTCATAGTTTTCCAATTACATGAAGAGTTTTCAATGTCCAATCCTCAGTCTACATATTATGACTTGTTCCTTCCTTTTATTTCCCTTCTTACTTTCCATAACTATTATAGTGTGTATCATATACAGATGCAGACACGACCGGTGTGAATGTTCAGCCGCTGAAATTGTTATATAAATTATAAATAAAGCGGTCTGTCAGACCTAATACACACACATTTAAATCTATTATTTAGCCCACACTGTAAACAATAATGCTTAAAATAATGAACTGGTTTAAGTAGAGCCAACTCAAATTAAACAAATTAGTTCAAACAAATAAACTTTTATGAGTATTTAGAACTTTCTTTTTTGTTTTGTTTCATTGTTTTAATTTTAATTTAGACTTAAATTTAACTGAAACTGGGCTGGGATTTCCATTTCCATCAGGGAGCATGAGCTTAGTTTGAGAACAGATGTATGATAAATGTTTTATATTGCTGTACTCATTCAGCAAGTGCTATGCTATGCTAATGCTATCAAAGCACTAATTAGCAAGGTAGCATTTATTGAATTAACTAGTTTAAGCTAGCGAGGTTTCTTGAATTAGCTTACTAAAATATTTGAAGAGCAACTAAAATGTGAGAAGCCTACAAAATAAAAAGTTAAACTTAAAAAATTGGATGTAACTGATTGCCACAATTTTATTGAGTTTTGCCAACTTATTTGGGTTTACAGTGCATATATAGGGCCCTATTTTAACGATCTGAGCACATGGTCTGAAGCTCATGGTGCAGGTGCTCTTAGGGCATGTCCGAATCCACTTTTGTTAGTTTAACGACAGAAAAAAAATGGTCATGCATCAGGCGTATGGTCCAAAAAGGTTCTCCCTAGCCTCTTAATGAGTCATGGGTGTGTTTTGGGCATAACGTGCAATAAACCAATCAGAGTCTCATCTCCCATTCCCTTTAAAAGCCAGTTGCGCTCGCACCATAGTAGATTCGCTATTTACATGGAGGAATTTGCGAGCGGAAAGACTGAACGCTTCCCCAGAGAGGAACCCTTTTATTTTTAATAATTTAAAATGTGTTTGTGCTGCTGCGCGTCCCTGTGTGTGTGTAATAAGAAGAGTGTATGCACGTTGTGCACTGCCTATAGGTTACCATCGGTCTTTTAACTTTTATCACAAAACAGTTCACATTTAAATGTTGCGCTGGAATTCACCCTCTGCTTCTGTGAGCGATAAACTCCGCCTACTTTGATTTGATTGGCCATCTCAATCATTTTGACATTGACGAGTGCTGTTAGACCGCTGAGGCAGACCAGACTAAAAGTGTGACTTTTAAACCTTTTTGTCATCCTAAAAACAACATACAGAGTGCTGCGTAATGAAGTGCACGAACTTCAAATATTAGGGGGGACGATTTGGCCTTTTCTAATTATTGGAGGGGACTTGCCCCCTCAATGTCTGTGGTGGTTACGGCCCTGGTTTACAGAAACCTCAATATCTAAGCTCAGAATTAAAATGCAAAATAAATTGAGAAATAGTGGTTTTATAATACCAACACATAGACGGTAATCCTTAAAAATAACCTTTTTCTCTTTTCTTTTTTGTGGAAAAAATAAAACAACTACTTAAAAAAATGGAGCAATGAAAAAAAGACATTGTAGCATTAAAATACATTTTGTTCCAGTCAGATATGCAATTTAGATCTGTTTGACAAAATGTGCTGATCAAATAAGGATTGAATATATCAGTGAAAGTAAACCAACAGAAAAGTATCAGTTTATGAAAAGCCAAATGACATCTTTGCTCAAACCTGAACTAGCATCTCCTGCACACATGGACCAACACATGTCCTGTTGACTGGTAAAACAGGAGCTGTCTTTCTTAGAAGCAAGTTGTTAAACTTGGATTGCCCCTTTTATTCAACTGCATGCATACAAAGCTTTCTTCTTTATAGTACCTCATAAACTGACCCTTTTTATTTAGCCTTTTCAGGATGAAGCTGAGTCAACATTTGGCCACCCCCTCCCCAGCCACCTTCAAGTTTACTACACCCCACCCAACCGAAAGACTAGACCAGAACCCAACACATCCTGACAAGACCCCGACCAAAGAATCATCCCATCCAGACGAGAACTGAACCTCAGACATGAACTTCAGCCTGACAAAACATTGCTATTTTTTTTATAAAAGATGCTGAATTGTGGTCAAAGAGCATGATGAAGAATCTCAGTGCAGAAGAAACTCTGTTAGTTCGGCAGTGTTAGCAAACCATACTTTGTTGAAATAAATCACTTTGCATTTAGTAACAAAACTTGGCCTTGAAGGGTTGGCTGATGTGAAGGTCTACAAAATATCCAGCAATGACCAACAATCACGAGGAAACTCCTCAACTGAAGCACACAGACACCAGAACTAAGAGTTGTTTAAAAAATTGAAACAGGGCGGTCTAGATCGCTATAGCAAAAGCGAACAAGTTCAAGTGTAGATGGAGAGGTACGACTCAGCTGTTGCTCATCTGAGGGTGAGAAGAGACATCAGACCATTGTAAAAGGATTCATTGTGGGGTGGGCCTTGTTGTGGGGTGCGATGTTCTTTCAAGCAGTCAGTCTGGCTATAAAATGGCATTACAGCATAGGGGCAAATTCCAGCAGGGGCATGTGAAATCCACTCAGGCGCACATAGAATAAAATACAAGACACATTTGCATGGGCTGTGATTCATTTGTCTAAATACAGCTCTTGTTTCTGTATTTTCCTTTCTAGTTCCCTGAGTGTGCTTTAAACTTGATGATAGACATTGCAAGAGCCAATGCTGCATGAGTTATTTCTTCATGGAAACATGTAATGAATTCCAAATGATTGGACAAAGACAGAGACAATAGGAAGGGTGCTGAATATTTCTGATGTAAGACAATTACAGACAAATCTTAGACAATTTACAGTAATGCAGAGTGAAGAACTTACTGTGACATTTCAGTTCAGCTATTTCAAATCAGCTAAATCACCTGGATCTCATTACGTGGCATTTAAAAATCATTATAAATATGTAGACTTTCCATATTGAATGAACTTGCCAATGTATTTCCTGTGATCATAACGAGGCACAATTAAGCAGGAAAACCCCTAATCATCCCCTTCTCTTCTGGTCTCTGTCTGTCCCAATGGGCTCCCTAATCCTTTAATTGACTTTATTGTATTCATAATTGAATAAATAAAGACATCCATGAAGGTCAAAATGGAGTGACGCTGAGACACACACACACACACACACACACACACACACACACACAATGCATTATAAAAGTGTTTTTGATGCATCAATTAAACTTTGCAATGCACTTTATAAGGCGTTGTATATCTAGATGGTTAAAATACGTTATAATACTTATCGAATTATCGATTCACTGTTACACCTTTAGAGATAAAACACTAAAACACAGTTACAAATATTATCTTACAATTATTTATGAAAAATACATTGCAATGTACATTATGAATACCTTAAAGGCATTATTTCATATTTGTATATTTTATTTTATTACCATAGACCACAAATATATCATATTTTTTTAATAATCAGGACAATGATATAACATTTGATGTTTCTTCTGCATACAATGAAAGGGTATACTGACGCCCTGGGCCTGTATTTATATATTCATTTCTGACCGTTTCAACCAAATATGAGCATCAATTATTTAGCTACAGCGTTGTCTGATATGTGATTCACATGTTTCATCACATCACAAAGAATTTGTTACATTCCACTATTAATAATTAAGTCATGTTTGCTGGACAACGACTGTTTATAAATACTTAATTGCTGTCATTATCATCACAATATTAATAAATATACCAGTTAAAAAGAGCTGACATAAATATTATTAATATTATGCAAAAGTATTAGCATTTTATCAGTAAATCTGTTCTGATGACTATAGGCAAAACGTTACCAAAACTGCCATTTAAGCTAGTTAGCACATAACAAGTTGCTGAGACTCACTTTAACAAATGCAAAGCATAAAAGGACACAGAGAATCAATGTGGCTAGAAGCTGATAAGAACACATGCAGCCGGAGCGAGCACAGAGACTCATCACACTTACACTGCAGTCTATTGTTGCTCCATGAGAAGGGCTCTAGTCCAGGGAAGAAGGAGCTTGCTTTCCTGAGCATGCATGAACTCTGAGCGGTCACGTCAAACAGGGGTCTCGCCCCGACCCCGAGAGCCTCCACACAGTCAAACATGACGTCCAGCCTTCAGCACCAACTCAAATGCCGTCCCAGATGTTTGTCTGTCAAGTGCAGATATAGCAGACGATGACCCACTACAGAGTAGAGTCTGGAGTTCTCCAGTCCGTCTGGCACTACTGCCAAAGCAATCAATCACAATAGAAAGTCTCAAGGACTTGAGACTTCTGTTCCAGGTGTAGCTGTCACTCCAGCCAACTCAAACTCTTCTGCGGCTGCTGTCCGTTGAGTCAAACGGCTCCTGCGCAGATCTATGCTGACCATCACCCTTCTGGTGTCTAAGCGGTTGAGTTCATGAGCTTCGTCAAACTGTCAGGACTCTTAAGTGTCAGCTAACATACTGAGTCTCGACAACCTTCACTCGTACTGCTAGCTCAGCCCACAACAGAGGGAGAGGGGAAGGAATCACAGAGCGAGGGAGGGAGGCAGGGAGGGAGGCGGGTGCTTTTGTGGTCGGCTGAAAGACAAAAACTTTCCCTTCCATTTTCTGTTGGAGCAATCTGTCAGCCTGCATCATATTTTATACCTTTACAAATGAAAACAAACAACATGACCTCCTCTCACTCCCTCTATCAATCTTCTTCTGGTCTTCCTCTGAAATACATCGCCTTTCTTTTCTCTAGAGACGCACTCTTTCATACGAACGTGTTGATGATCACAGTGAGGTATATGAAGCAGTGCCTTTTAAATTTCACTTCCTGAATTTGAATTGTGATTCTAATTTGAATATAAGTAGAGTTCAAATTAAATGAAATTTAACCAGATTTCTTTTTTTTTTTAAAGCATTAAAGTTGTATGGTTTTTAGAGCTTACGGACACATAGGACAATAGATAAACAACTCTGAATTACTGTAATATTGATACAATGAGGCAATTCTTCAATTCTGATGTTTACCCCAAAAGTTCAAAAATCACATATACTGTACAGAACATTTAAGACACAAAACGGATTTTTATTTTTTATGATTCTCTGACATTTATAGGTCGTTTTGTGGCTTTTTAGTATGAATGTGTTAGCCTTACTGTTATCTATAAGCTAGCGTGCTCCAAAACAACGACAACATTCACGTTTAGAAAATATAAGCATTCAAAACTTACAGTCTCTCACTTCCGCTAACATCACTCTGCACTTCAGCTTCTCATCAGATTTTCTGTCCAATCAAATGCTTTCTAGAATCTGAAGCCCCGCCCCCTACATTATAAACAGACGCTGAAGCTGCGGCTAAAATTGGTCACTTGTTCACACTATTTTCTACATGGTGAATGGCATATATTGCACTATATAGGGGATAGGGAACAATTCAGACAGTGTAAATATGCTTTCCATTGGGATAAATGAAGTCTGGTTTCACGTTAGTGTCAGTGAACCGCTGCAGCTCCGGCCCAGAGACACAACAGCACAGAGCGGATCATGTGATCAAGTCGGTCCAGAGACACAACAGCACAGAGCGGATCATGTGATCAAGTCGGTCCAGAGACACAACAGCACAGAGCGGATCATGTGATCGAGTCGGTCCAGAGACACGACAGCACAGAGCGGATCATGTGATCGAGTCGGTCCAGAGACATGACAGCACAGAGCGGATCATGTGATCGAGTCGGTCCAGATCAGAAAACGTATCGGACTCGTTTGAATTCTGCACATAATGCTGTATTTTAAAGCAATATGGAGGAGAATAGAAGGAAACTGTGGCTTTACTGAGCTCAACGGCTCTGAGCTGTGATATAAACTAAACACTATTGACTATTTTTAAAAAGGGAAGGGGCTTTTTTGTTATGTCCCGCCCTGTCGTCCTGTTTTAGTGGAAATTTTGTCAACACATTGAATAATGCTGCGCTTTTCAAGGCACTTCATTGGGACTTTAATTCTTCAGTTCAACTTGTTAAAACTTGTTATTAAACTAAGAAAATACAAAAGCATTTTCTCTAGTGATTATGGAAAATTAACAGAAATTAATAAAACTACATCATATGTCTTGGAAACACATTTAATGATATCTTAATCTATAAATTGTAGTTTTTTCTACACATCTCTAAACAAATAAACTATGTACAATGATTTTATTAATAACGGTCTCAGTATAAATAAAATTACAGAGATCAATGGTGTGCTGTGATAGCCTTGAGCACTTTACTGCTGCTTAATCAGTTATAACGTTTAAACATTTCATATAACTAATAAACAGAATAGTGTTTCCATCTGCTATATTTCAGATCACATTCCTCCCTCTTCTACTGTTCAATTTCTGCCCTTTCTCAATAAAAGTGCATTAATAAAAGTGGCAATAAAAGGCCAAAATGAAATGAAATAGTTTCCATCCAGTTCAACAGAGAAGAAATATGTTTAGGTTTGACTGCAAAGGTTTATGGATGTACAGTGTTACTATTTGTAACCCGTGCTGGCAAAATGAGTCACAATAATGATTAATTAATATTATTTTCACATTTTCTATTACAAAATCTGATGTATAATTGGTTGGAATCAGACAAAAATGACTGAGCTACATTTGTTTGAGTCAGCAAAGTTAATTTTGAGAAAAATCGAGTTAAAGTTTTCTGAAGGTTCCAAAACAAAGTCACCTAGCAACCATACCTTAAAATCCCTGGTAATAACACCAACATTTGACACACACCAAGTTAACACCAAATATCTATAGAAAAAAATGATATTCAACTGTTTTTCCATGATACCACAATTGTTTGATTAACATTAATGAAACAGACAGCCTATATATTCAGACCTGCGGATCTAATATAATGCACATATCTAATATAATGCATATATCTAATATAATGCACATATCTAATATAATGCACGGATCTAATATAATGCATATATCTAATATAATGCACATATCTAATATAATGCACAGATCTAATATAATGCATGTATCTAATATAATGCACATGTCTAATATAATGCAAATGCACGGATCTAATATAATGCACATATCTAATATAATGCACATATCTAATATAATGCACATGTCTAATATAATGCAAATGCACGGATCTAATATAATGCACATATCTAATATAATGCACGGATCTAATATAATGCACATATCTAATATAATGCACATATCTAATATAATGCACATATCTAATATGATGCACAGATCTAATATAATGCACATATCTAATATAATGCACATATCTAATATAATGCAAGGATCTAATATAATGCACAGATCTAATATAATGCACATATCTAATATAATGCACAGATCTAATATAATGCACATATCTAATATGATGCACAGATCTAATATAATGCACAGATCTAATATAATGCACATATCTAATATGATGCACAGATCTAATATAATGCACAGATCTAATATAATGCACATATCTAATATGATGCACAGATCTAATATAATGCACAGATCTAATATAATGCACATATCTAATATAATGCACAGATCTAATATAATGCACATATCTAATATAATGCACATATCTAATATAATGCACAGATCTAATATAATGCAAGGATCTAATATGATGCACAGATCTAATATAATGCACTGATCTAATATAATGCACGGATCTAATATAATGCACATATCTAATATAATGCACATATCTAATATAATGCAATGATCTAATATAATGCACATATCTAATATGATGCACAGATCTAATATGATGCACAGATCTAATATAATGCACAGATCTAATATAATGCACATATCTAATATAATGCAAGGATCTAATATAATGCACATATCTAATATAATGCACAGATCTAATGTAATGCACATATCTAATATAATGCACATATCTAATATAATGCACAGATCTAATATAATGCACATATCTAATATAATGCACAGATCTAATGTAATGCACATATCTAATATAATGCACATATCTAATATAATGCACAGATCTAATATAATGCACATATCTAATATAATGCACATATCTAATATATCTAATATAATGCACATATCTAATATAATGCACAGATCTAATATAATGCACATATCTAATATATCTAATATAATGCACAGATCTAATATAATCCACAGATCTAATATAATGCACAGATCTAATATATCTAATATAATGCACAGATCTAATATAATCCACAGATCTAATATAATGCACAGATCTAATATAATGCATATATCTAATATAATGCACAGATCTAATATAATGCACGGATCTAATATAATGCACATATCTAATATAATGCACGGATCTAATATAATGCACATATCTAATACCAAGATCATCAAGGACTCTAATCACCCTGCAAACCCTCATTTCACGCTGCTACCATCTGGTAAGCGCTTCCGAAGCCTGATGGCCAAAACTGAGAGACTCAGGAGGAGCTTCTTCCCCCAGGCCATCAGACTCCTGAACTCAGTCACTTAACATCACGTGACTTCACGTCAGGATAAACATCGATACACTGACATTGCACTGCACTTTCTGTTCTCGTTGTTACTGTGTAACAACCTGTCATAAACCTGTTTGCACATTATACTCTTTATACATTTGTTAACCACATATTTATAAGTCTACAGTTTACTCACTGCAAAGTCTACTTCAATTATTTTATTCCACTTTATCCTTATTTGTTACCTTTTTTCTCTTGACTTGATTATTTATAATTCTACAGATATAGACATATATATATATATATATATATATATATATATATATATATATATATATATATATATATATATATATATATATATATATATATATATATATATATATATATATACTTTTTTTTTTATATCCTATTTCTATTATAATTTCTTCCTTGTGTTTTTAACTGTGAATTTGCACTGTCCATGGAGCGGACCTGTTTACATTTCACTGCCGGTTGTATATTCTGTATATAACTGTGTATGTGACAAATAAAACTCTTGAATCTCTTGAATCTTGAATCTAATATATCATATCTAATATAATGCACGGATCTAATATAATGCACATATCTAATATAATGCACATATCTAATATAATGCACGGATCTATATAATGCTATCTAATATAATGCACATATCTAATATAATGCTATCTAATAAATGCACGGATCTAATATAATACACAGATCTAATATAATGCACATATCTAATATAATGCACATCTAATATAATGCACATATCTAATATAATGCACATATCTAATATAATGCACAGATCTAATATAATGCACATCTAATATAATGCATATATCTAATATAATGCACAGATCTAATATAATGCACATATCTAATATAATGCACATATCTAATATAATGCACGGATCTAATAATATAATGCACATATCTAATATAATGCACAGATCTAATATAATGCACAGATCTAATATAATGCACATATCTAATATAATGCACATATCTATATAATGCTATCTAATATAATGCACAGATCTAATATAATGCACATATCTAATATAATGCACAGATCTAATATAATGCACATATCTCTAATATAATGCACATATCTAATATAATGCATATAATAATAATAATGCACGGATCTAATATAATGCACATATCTAATATAATGCACATATCTAATATAATGCACATATCTAATATAATGCACAGATCTAATATAATGCACATATCTAATATAATGCACATATCTAATATAATGCACTAATATAATGCACAGATCTAATATAATGCACATATCTAATATAATGCACAGATCTAATATAATGCACATATCTAATATGATGCACAGATCTAATATAATGCACAGATCTAATATAATGCACATATCTAATATGATGCACAGATCTAATATAATGCACAGATCTAATATAATGCACATATCTAATATGATGCACAGATCTAATATAATGCACAGATCTAATATAATGCACATATCTAATATAATGCACAGATCTAATATAATCCATGGATCTAATATAATGCACATATCTAATATAATGCACATATCTAATATAATGCACAGATCTAATATAATGCAAGGATCTAATATGATGCACAGATCTAATATAATGCACTGATCTAATATAATGCACGGATCTAATATAATGCACATATCTAATATAATGCACATATCTAATATAATGCAATGATCTAATATAATGCACATATCTAATATGATGCAGATCTAATATGATGCACAGATCTAATATAATGCACAGATCTAATATAATGCACATATCTAATGCAAGGATCTAATATAATGCACATATCTAATATAATGCACAGATCTAATGTAATGCACATATCTAATATAATGCACATATCTAATATAATGCATCTAATATAATGCACATATCTAATATAATGCACAGATCTAATGTAATGCATATCTAATATAATGCACATATCTAATATAATGCACAGATCTAATATAATGCACATATCTAATATAATGCACATATCTAATATATCTAATATAATGCACATATCTAATATAATGCACAGATCTAATATAATGCACATATCTAATATATCTAATATAATGCACAGATCTAATATAATCCACAGATCTAATATAATGATCTAATATAATGCACAGATCTAATATAATCCACAGATCTAATATAATGCACAGATCTAATATAATGCATATATCTAATATAATGCACAGATCTAATATAATGCACGGATCTAATATAATGCACATATCTAATATAATGCACGGATCTAATATAATGCACATATCTAATATAATGCACATATCTAATATAATGCACATCTAATATAATGCACATATCTAATATAATGCACATATCTAATATAATGCACGGATCTAATATAATGCACAGATCTAATATAATGCACATATCTAATATAATGCACGGATCTAATATAATGCATCTAATATAATACACAGATCTAATATAATGCACAGATCTAATATAATGCACAGATCTAATATAATGCACATATCTAATATAATGCATATATCTAATATAATGCACAGATCTAATATAATGCACAGATCTAATATAATGCACATATCTAATATAATGCATATATCTAATATAATGCACAGATCTAATATAATGCACAGATCTAATATAATGCACATATCTAATATAATGCATATATAATATAATGCACATATCTAATATAATGCACAGATCTAATATAATGCACATATCTAATATAATGCACAGATCTAATATAATGCACAGATCTAATATAATGCACATATCAATATAATGCACGGATCTAATATAATGCACGGATCTAATATAATACACATATCTAATATAATGCACAGATCTAATATAATGCACATATCTAATATAATATATATCTAATATAATGCACAGATCTAATATAATCCACGGCTCTAATATAATGCACATATCCAATATAATGCACATATCTAATATAATGCAAGGATCTAATATAATGTACATATCTAATATAATGCATATATCTAATATAATGCACAGATCTAATATAATCACAGCTCTAATATAATGCACATATCTAATATAATGCACATATCTAATATAATGCAAGGATCTAATATAATGTACATA
Organism: Paracanthobrama guichenoti; assembly: GCA_018749465.1. NCBI lineage: Eukaryota > Metazoa > Chordata > Actinopteri > Cypriniformes > Gobionidae > Paracanthobrama > Paracanthobrama guichenoti. The sequence goes on from JAGHMJ010000029.1 coordinate 5,872,347, forward strand.
TCTAATATAATGCATATATCTAATATAATGCACATATCTAATATAATGCACATATCTAATATAATGCACAGATCTAATATAATGCACGGATCTAATATAATGCACATATCTAATATAATGCATATATCTAATATAATGCACATATCTAATATAATGCACGGATCTAATATAATGCACATATCTAATATAATGCATATATCTAATATAATGCATGGATCTAATATAATGCACATATCTAATATAATGCACATATCTAATATAATGCACGGATCTAATATAATGCACATATCTAATATAATGCATATATCTAATATAATGCACATATCTAATATAATGCACGGATCTAATATAATGCACATATCTAATATAATGCACGGATCTAATATAATGCACATGTCTAATATAATGCAAATGCACGGATCTAATATAATGCACATATCTAATATAATGCACGGATCTAATATAATGCACATATCTAATATAATGCACATATCTAATATAATGCATATATCTAATATAATGCACATATCTAATATAATGCACATATCTAATATAATGCACATATCTAATATAATGCAATCTAATATAATACACGGATCTAATATAATGCACAGATCTAATATAATGCACAGATCTAATATAATGCACATATCTAATATAATGCACATATCTAATATAATGCACAGATCTAATATAATGCACAGATCTAATATAATGCACATATCTAATATAATGCATATATCTAATATAATGCACAGATCTAATATAATGCACAGATCTAATATAATGCACATATCTAATATAATGCATATATCTAATATAATGCACATATCTAATATAATGCACAGATCTAATATAATGCACATATCTAATATAATGCACAGATCTAATATAATGCACATATCTAATATAATGCACGGATCTAATATAATGCACGGATCTAATATAATACACATGTCTAATATAATGCACAGATCTAATATAATGCACATATCTAATATAATGCATATATCTAATATAATGCACATATCTAATATAATGCACAGATCTAATATAATCTCTAATATAATGCACATATCCAATATAATGCACATATCTAATATAATGCAAGGATCTAATATAATGTACATATCTAATATAATGCATATATCTAATATAATGCACATATCTAATATAATGCACATATCTAATATAATGCACAGATCTAATATAATGCACGGATCTAATATAATGCACATATCTAATATAATGCATATATCTAATATAATGCACATATCTAATATAATGCACGGATCTAATATAATGCACATATCTAATATAATGCATATATCTAATATAATGCATGGATCTAATATAATGCACATATCTAATATAATGCACATATCTAATATAATGCACGGATCTAATATAATGCACATATCTAATATAATGCACGGATCTAATATAATGCACATATCTAATATAATGCATATATCTAATATAATGCACAGATCTAATATAATGCACATATCTAATATAATGCACATATCTAATATAATGCATGGATCTAATATAATGCACATATCTAATATAATGCACAGATCTAATATAATGCACGGATCTAATATAATGCACATATCTAATATAATGCATATATCTAATATAATGCACAGATCTAATATAATGCACATATCTAATATAATGCATATATCTAATATAATGCACAGATCTAATATAATGCACATATCTAATATAATGCACGGATCTAATATAATGCACGGATCTAATAAAATGCACATATCTAATATAATGCATATATCTAATATAATGCACATATCTAATATAATGCACAGATCTAATATAATGCACATATCTAATATAATGCATATATCTAATATAATGCACATATCTAATATAATGCACAGATCTAATATAATGCATGGATCTAATATAATGCACATATCTAATATAATGCATATATCTAATATAATGCATATATCTAATATAATGCACAGATCTAATATAATGCATGGATCTAATATAATGCACATATCTAATATAATGCATGGATCCTATCTAATGCACATATCTAATATAATGCATATATATAATATAATGCATATCTAATATAATGCACGGATCTAATATAATGCACATATCTAATATAATGCATATATCTAATATAATGCACATATCTAATATAATGCACATATCTAATATAATGCATGGATCTAATATAATGCACATATCTAATATAATGCACGGATCTAATATAATGCTCTAATAAAATGCACATATCTAATATAATGCACATATCTAATATAATGCACAGATCTAATATAATGCACATATCTAATATAATGCATATATCTAATATAATGCATATATCTAATATAATGCACAGATCTAATATAATGCATGGATCTAATATAATGCACATATCTAATATAATGCATGGATCCTATCTAATGCACATATCTAATATAATGCATATATATAATATAATGCACATATCTAATATAATGCACGGATCTAATATAATGCACATATCTAATATAATGCATATATCTAATATAATGCACATATCTAATATAATGCACATATCTAATATAATGCATGGATCTAATATAATGCACATATCTAATATAATGCATGGATCTAATATAATGCACTGATCTAATATAATGTTACACATCAGATGTTTTTCATAGACAAGGGAAAGGTACTCCTCTCAGAAAATGTACAAATAAAGATAATTTAGATGTTTAATTGCTATTTGGATCATTTGGATCACTAGACGAGGGCTTAATGAACTCATTTTTGTGAAAACCTCAACCTCAAATTCAACCAAAATTGACATTTTTCACTTGTTTTGCCTGTAGCTCCAAATGAGCTGATGTGCATTCAGACTCATTTTGCCAGCACGGGTCACATTTGAAGCCTTTCGCCACATCATAGCCTGGCAAAAGCCCTTCACCCTGTCTCTATGTGATGTTTTGACTGTCACCATCGCTCCCAACCCTCACCTCACCTCTCCTCTCCTCTCCTCTCTTCCACGGGTTTACTACATCATCTTTATTTTTCTCTCATTTCATCAAGTGCACCACAACTTAATGCTGTCCAGATCTGCGGTAACTTTCCCAAACAGTCGCTACTGAAATATGCCGAAATCTACGTCAGCTGTCCCTGTTGACTCTGTATTGCATTTCTTTATTCTTCCAAACTTGTCTTGACCCAGCCAAAATCTGCATCCAATGTTCTTCCTTTGACATGTTTTTTTATGGTGGTGTGCATTATTTAGAAAGCAGTGCTAAAGGACGACAAACACATTTGACTCCTCAAATTTACAGAGACCGTGTCAGTGAGGAAACTGTGAGTTATTGATGACAGAGATGTTTTTGGTTTTATGCAATGTCCAGACATTGCAGTTTGTAATTTTCCTAAGTAAAACAACATGCATTTATATTAAAACATCTATTAAACATCTATTTATATTAAGACTAATTGTTAGTCTTTTAAAATAAGCGACTTTCCCTATTTGTTGCCTTTCTGCAGTTTGCTCACAGCATAGCACTTTGAATCAAATTTAATCGCTGACTCATGAGTCTCATTATAATCACATTTCCTCCAGAGGAGTGTGAGAGCTGCAGAGTGGCATGAAATTTACACAAACCCACAGCCTATATGATCCACCTTCCCTGCTTTCCCCTTTTCCTCCCCTCATTCAAGAGGACTGAACTCTGAAAGCCAGCCCCAGTGGGGTGCTAACTTTCCCCCAGAACTTCTGCCCACCCTCCCTCCTTCTCTCTCTCTCTCTCTCTCTCTCTCTCTCTCTCTCTCTCTCTGGCGCCTGGTTCACTATGCCTTTTGCATAGAGCCACTTGTTTACACTTTACTTCGATGGTCCAATTTAGACATTCTACTAACTATAAGTAACTTTGCAAATACATTCCAACTAAGGGTACATTTACACGACAACACTGTTCCTTTGCGTGTTTGAAAGGTTTTGTGCACAGACAACAACATTGTCCAAAAAAACGACTAAAAACACTGTATGCATGCCAGGCCAGTAGTAGGCGATGCCACTCTGTAAAGAAACACTACACACATGCACATACGCATGTATACAAACAATCAATACAAACATTCAAGATGGTGAAAGCATAGAGCAAGGGTTAGTGCACCCAAAAATTATTCCATAATTTCCTCCCCCTCAAGCCATCTTAGGTGTATATGACTTTCTTCTTTCAGCCAAACACAATCAGAGTTATATTAAAAACTATCCTGGCTCTCCCAAGCTTTATAATGCCAGTGAATGGTACCTTAGATTTTGAAGGTCAAAAAAGTGCATCCATCCATCATAAAAGTAATCCATACGGCTCCAGTGTGTTAATAAAGGCCTTCTGAAGTGAAGCCATGCGTTTTTGTAAGAAAAATATCCATATTTATAACTTTATAAACTAGAATCACTGGCTTCCGGTAACTGCCGTACATGAGTCTATCTCCAGTGGAAGAGTGACCTCTGACCCGTCGCATTGATGAACGCAGTAGAGCAGAACAAAACACCGGTGTCATGACAAATCAGGTCCTCCTCGAAAAAGGGTCTCTCCAAACTGTATATATGAATTATATTAATTTAACATACGCATAGCTTACTGTATAATTCGTACAAAAAACACAGTAGTGCATAATAAAACCAATTGAATGTAATTTGTTACACTTTATTAACTGTTAATTAATACATAATAATAATAGCCTATTAAGTGAATAACTGAACATCATTCATTTTTTTTTTTTTATAACTGAAATATCTGGACATTTAACACTTAATTTGACATGTAATTACATTAAAGATGATTGAGAATATATGTAGGGTAAGTGCAAATGTGTGTGTATAAACTAAGCTATCAGGCTGATCGCTTATATGCTGCATGAGTATTTAAGAACTAATACATAAATGGTCATTATAATGTAGTTGAAAGGAATTGTAATCAGATGCTAAAGTGAGTACCTATTAAAAGCAATTTGAACCAACGGGAACGCTTAGGGTCCTAAAAGAGTCACCTCCCGGGACTGGTCACAAATGAGAAGTCTAAACCAGAGTTTTTAAAGAGAAATGTGGGAGGAGCTTGTGTTTGTTGTTTCAAACGCGAGAGGCGTCGACTCTCACCTGAGCTTACCCTACTCCTACATCCTACGTCTTTTTACGTGCTTTATTACACTCAAGTCTGCCTAATAAATCTAGCAAACGTTAGTTCATGCATTTACTAACAGTGACTAACGAGTAATGCATGTGTTCAGTAATCTTTAACGTTAGTAAATTGTTCGTTCATGTTAAATAATGTTAACCAGTGTTGGGGGAAACGCATTACAAGTAACTCCAGTTACGTAATCAGATTACTTTTTCAAATAACCAGTAAAGTAATGCATTACTTTTAACTTTACAACAAAATATCAGAGTTACTTTTTCAAATAAGTAACGCAAGTTAACTTGTTTTCCCATTTATTGACTAACAGATCTCCTGTCCTCATGTTGAGAGAAATTGTGAGTAAGTGCAGAGGTGTCGTGTGTGTGGTTCACTAAATGTGAGCATGCATTTACTCATCGCACTTACACAGATCCAGCATTCCTCAAAATGAATAAAATCAGTGAAATGCTAAATCAGAATACTACGCAATTAAATATGTTAAATAAATGTTATATATATATATATATATATATATATATATATATATATATTTGAATATGCATTTGATCTCACTTTATTGACCAATGTACTTGTTGCTGACCTTTGTTTAGTTTGAGCTGCGCCTCTACTGTGTAACGCAAATGTAACGTAACACATTACTTTTCTTAAAAACTAACGCAAATTAGTTACTTTTTAAGGGAATAACATAATATTGTAATGCATTAATTTTCAAAGTAACTTTCCCCAACACTGATGTTAAAAGATACCTTTTGATTTTAATAATGTATTAGTAAGGTCGAAAATTAACATTACTTGTGATTGATAAATGTTTTAGACATGTTTTTAATTGTTAGTTTAACGTAGTTAACTAATGTTAACCAATGGGGAAAAGTGTCTTGGGTTACAAAGCAGTGTTATTTTATATTTGGGAAATGCAGCACAAATACACTCCATTCTACTTAACATTTTTATCAAACTTTTCTTGTTTCATTAAAATACAGCAAGGAAAAACACTACACTGTGGAAAAGATGTAAAAATGTTTTCTTTTGACCACATTTTTGTTTTGTCAGCATCTGTTCATGCTTATATAGTTTATGTTTTACATATATTTGGCAATGCAAAGACAAAATACGCTTAAAATGTTTTAGCCAATTTACAACGTATACAAAATACATGACAAAATATTTGTTTTTTCTGTCATTTTTATATAAAAAAAAAAATACTTCAAATGGTATTTTCACTAAAATCGCACCAAAATTGTAGTTTAAAGTTAAACACTCATGCTTTTCTTTTTCCTGCCTTCCCGTTTCGTAGACATCTGTTAATCCGCACATACGTTACCCCCTATTTCACCCCATACCTTTGCTCTCTCTGCCTCAACATTTTCACCTGTCTTTCAACACATCCCCCTCCTTCTCTTGCTTTTCTCATTCTCTTGTTCTCCCTCTCTCTCTCTTTCTCTCTCTCACACACACACAGACACACACACACACACACTCCTCAGTGACACACAGCAGGGAGCAGCACTGCACAGTCTCAGCCAGTTCTGTTCTCTCCACACCTTGAGGCAATTACACCCCCCTTCATACACACACACACACACACACACACACACACACACTCGCAGGCCAAGGCTTGAGGACTGCAGAAAGGAAGGGGGAATGCAGACAGGAAAAGGTGCCCCATTCTGTCTCTTTCTCAGGCCCTCCTGCTTTTCATCTATCTGCCAATCATTCCTGTCCATCTGTGCCTCTGCTCCTTTTGTATATATTTTTTGTTATTTTTTATATTGTCTCTGTCTTTCTCCATTGGTGTTGGTGGCTCATCTGCAGGCCTTTGCAGAATCAAACACACGTTTTTTACTGCCGAGCACTGGCGTCATGGGATGCCCAGACAGACTGAACAAAACCTACTCTGTTCAAGCGGCTCGCTCTTCTTCCAGCGAGGAACATAAACCTGGCCCTCATCATTTGTGGTCGGAGCTACGCAGCATTTGGGTTTGGATTTCTGACTGCATGTGTGCTGGATTTGCTTGTATTGGAATGTGTGGTTCCTTGGGGGTCTGTAGTGTGTGTGTGTGTGTGTGTGTGTGTGTGTGTGTGTGTGTGCTGGTCATGAATTGTAATCTGACCCTCAAGGGGGAAAACAGTCTTTCCTGTATTACAGGGCGCTTATGTACACATACAAACATTTGCATTGCTAATAAATCTGCAAAAGTTCATTCATAGGAGAAGTTAACTATGTAGAAGTTGACTACAGATTTACTAAACAGGCCAAATTGGCTTGTGAGCAAAATCCTATAAAAGCGTTGATGGGAGTGGAAAGCTCTGCATGTGATCTACTGTCAACACAAATTAATGAACACAGACGCAACCGCATCATTTCCATAATGACCAACACAATCTATCAAGAGCAGCGCAAATTAGTGTAGGGTCGCAAACAAGCAGAGCCGCTGATAATCAGGTACGGGTGATCTACTAACACAGGCGCAAAATGGGTTAAGACTAGTGCTGTCAAAACTAGTGCGTTAGCGCATGTGATTATTTTTTTCAGTTTTTTCCATCATCTTTTGGCAGCATATGCTCATGCTATCATTCATTCAAGTGCTATTGACCATTCAAGCAAGCAAAAATAACTTATATCTGCAGTGGCACGCTGTCTGTGAATCTCCTCTCTGTGTAACAGACACACACGATCTTGTGTTCCTGTGTTCTCGTACTAGGCCATCATCAACCATTCAATTCCAATGCTCAAGAATGCCAGTACAGAGGATGCATGAAAGTACCCGGATGTGTTCTTGATATCCTGGATGCATCGAATGCAGACTCGAGAGAATCAAACTGTTAGAAATCTCAGAAGACACTGCGGGTGTTCGACGTACGGAAGCCGAAGCCTGTAAGCTTTAAACTTCTCATTCTCACTTTAGAGATTCCCGCTCGCGAACACGTGACGGCTCGTGAAAGCAAACATTGCTCCTAAAGAAATCCTGCAGTATTTTATTGGAATATTAAAAAGAATCTTAACATTGACAAAGCATAGGTAATACATAGGCTATCATTTTTATAAATACACGTTGAGCAGCAAGATCACAGCACATCTCAATTCTCACAAAGATGCGCTCTATGTCCTTCCGAGTTCGTTCTTTCAAGGTCGCCTGGGCAAGACCGGTCACCACGAGAACTCAAGTCCGTTCTTTGCGTTCGTGGAATTGAGAAACAGCCAGAGAAAATCACTCACTGCTCTTGACTGAATCATTTTTGGGATTAATCTATATTAAGTATATCATTTATGCAGTGACAGTAAAGTGAATAATGCTATGTTTGATAACTTTATTACATTTCTGCACTTGTTAAATCAAATACTTAAAATAACGCACAGCAGCACACACATTTTTAAATATAAAAAATTAAAGGATTCCTCTCTGGAGAAGCGTTCAGTCTTTCCGCTCGCAAATTCTGCCATTTAAATAGCGAATCAGTGAGCATAAATGAGAGTGCAACTGGCTTTTAAAGGGAAAGGGAGATGAGACTCTGATTGGTTTATTGCACGCTATGCCCAAAACACACCCATGACTCATTAAGAGACGAGGTACAACCCTTTTGGACCATCCACCTGGTGCGCAGACTGTTTTTTCCGTTAGCAAAAGTGGATTCGGACATGCCCCAACTGCACCTGCGTCATGAGCTTCAGACCATGAGCTCAAATTGTTAAAATAGGGCCCTCTGTGTTGATGTATTGCAAAACACTAGTTGTGCTATTGAGGTGTGATACAGGTAAGAGTAGGATAGGTTTTGTCATATGGGTAGGTTTAGGGCTGGTTAAGGGTCAACAGGGTAATTATAGATGCAGTTACAGACATTAATTACACATGTAATTACATGCAGGTGTTTTGTGTTAAATATACAGTGTAAAAACACATATCTATACAATAAGCGCATTGTATCAAGTAACTAATTTAAATGTTATTACATAGTAGATAAACACACCTAATATAAAGTAGGACCCCAGTGTAGAACACAAGTTCAGGAAAAGAGCAGTGTAAACATTCTGCTAAGCATTCCTTCCAAGAAGGTCGTAGAGAAAGTCAAAGGCTGTTCGGAATTCTAAATGATGTTGAAATTGTCACTTTCATTTGAGCTATTCCTGCAGCTGAACAAACAGAAATATTCATGCACAGCTCGACAAACGCTACTGGCACAAAAGCGCTCGACTCGCTCCTGTTTTAATGTCAGTAAGTCATGCCAGCTAACTTGTGATGGGACAGTTTCCCTGCAGCATGTGCAAAAGCTGGCTGATCTCTATCACCACCCACCCACTGTCTCTGTCTGTCTGTGTTCCTTCTTTAAAGCTGAACAAATTACTATATAATCCTGTATTACTTTGCGATCTTAATTTTATTCAAATGAGTTTACTAGAATCCACTCAGTCACTACTTCCAGTGTGTTTCTCTGTCTGTCTGTCTGTCTCTCTCTCTCTCTCTCTCTCTCTCTCTCACACACACACACACACACACACACGCACACACACACACACACACACGCACACACGCACACACGCGCACACACACACACACACGCACACACACACACACACACCACTGGTGGTTTAAAGAATTGGGCCAAACCCCAGAAATTCCACTCAAATTCTATATAAATAAATAATGAGGCACAATGTGGAGTTTGTGCTTTCGCAGCCTCAGTCCTGCAGTAACCTCTGCGTTTGGCCATCCTCTGCCTCACTCTTAAAAGAAGAAGAATTTGCCATTTGTTTCAAATGCTACCCCTTTTTTCATCACACATTCTGCATTTGTGAAACCAAAAGCTCCACCAGATTCCCAACCTCCTGTGCAGAAAAGTGCATGTGTGTGTGTGTGTGTGCGCGTGTGTGTGTGTGTGTGTGTGTGTGTGTGTGTGTGTGTTGTATGACAGATGCAATCCATTTTGTGCATGTTGTGCACACGTTACTATTTAAGTGAGAATGTGCGATTGCATACTTCAGCATGATTGATAAGTATTCCATATTCCCAAAGCATTCAATAATATTAGTTAAAGACAGAAAAAACCTTCATAATCACACATAATGAAAGAAGTGAACTAATGATGTCATTAAACTAATATACCATATTTGCTACAGAATGTGACTGGTATTATCAAAGTCCAGGGGCAGACTGGAACACAGAGAGATGTCAAGCTCCTGAAAGGACAAATACTATTGGGTCAAATACGGTAGGCCGCTGTGTGCCAGAAAGTCCAGGGCCACTTTTTATCCCCAGTCCGCTCTGTCAAAGTCCCTTTAAAGGAATGTCTGTTCACTCTGCGGCCATATTTGCAACACCTCCGGCCAGCTGTTTCGAGCATCCACGACCAAGTCCTATCTGTTTGAATGGGAGACTCCTGAAATCTCAAAAACTGCTTGCCGAACTCACAATTAAATAACATATTTCAAATCAATAGCAAAATCTTTTCATGCTAGACCAGCCAATGCGCACGTGCAGGAATAATCTCAAAACATGAATGAATGATTTTTTATTTTGAAGGCGGGACTTATTCCGCCATATTGCACTTTTGCACTTTCTCCTATTCTTAAGTAATATTAGTGCACCGCCTTTATATATCTAAAATCTTCTGTATTATAAAAATGCAATATTTTCAGTATCATCAAATGTTACATTACATCCTTTTTATATTTTATATTTTACAAGAACGGTGTAAGAACTGATATAATGATATCTCAAATTTTTACTGCACTGTAAAAAATGATATGACCAATAAATTATCACAACATATATTTTTACATTACTTTAACTCATCAAAATAAGTTAAGCAATTGTTTTTGCAAAGTTATACAAGCGTCAACAATTTTTTTTTTTTTAAGTCAGTTTAATGTAATTTAAGTTGAAATTATTTAAAGGTGCAGTGTGTGAATTTTAGTAGCATCTAGTGGTGATGTTGTGAATTGCAACCACCCACCATCCACCGCTCACCCCTCCCTTTCAAAGCACATAGAGAAGCTACGGTGGCCGACACAGGACAAAGATGTCGTCGTCAGAGACAGCAGAGAGTGACTAGCGCTCTGTAGAGAAGTTTGTCCCTTTAGGGCTACTGTAGAAACATGACGGAGCAAAATGGCGACTTCACTGTAAGGAGACCTGCGGTGTGTGTCGATAGAAACGGCTCATTCTAATTTAATGCAAACACAACGGTTCATTATGTAAGGTCTTTATACTCAACTGAAAACATAGTTATGTATATATTGCATTTCTGTCAATAGATCCTCATAAATACTACACACTGCACTTTAAATGACTTGCTTAAACTTAAAAATGTAAGGCAGTATTTATTTATTTTTTTCTTTCAGTGCACCTACTTTGCAATGTTAGTGTTTCTCTTCTTCTCTTCTGTTGTGAACTGTAGCTGTACAGAAGTCATAGGTTTCAGGTGTAAACCAAAAGCGTGCAAACTATATTGGATTTTACTCATTCGTCTAACATTTCAGGACGTTAAATCTGAAGCTAATAAAAAAGTAAAGTAGTCTTTTATGTACAGTTAATAGAGTTGCTGTCAGTACTGAGGCTGAGTAATGTTTCAGAGCTGATGTCATGAGCTGGAAGAGGGATAGTTGAGTGTTTAAGGTGTCCTTAAAGAGATCGTTAAAGTCATCATTTACTCACCCTCAAGTTCTTACAAACCTGTGTGCGTTTCTATTTTCAGCTGAACACAAAAGAAGATATTTTGAAAAATGTTGGTAACCAAACAGTTGATGGGCCTCCATTGACTTCCATGGTATTTTTATTTCTTTCCAGAAATTCATACAAGTTAGAAGAACTTGAGGGGAGTACATTTTTGAAAGGGGAGTGGTCTTTTTATTTAGATAAATTAAATAAGAAATAAGAAATAAGAATGGTAAAAGAAGTAGAAGTTATAGCCTAGTTGTGAATTAATCCATTAAAACTCTGCAAATAATATAAAAATATTAATAAAAAAATTTAAAAAATCACACATTCACACTTGTTTGTATGTCTAATATTCCAAAAATGTAAAAAAAAAAACCTTTCTTGTCTCACACATTCAGTTATCAATGACATCATTTAAATGATTCAATATTTTAAATTCAAAATGATGAAATTACACTAAAAGTTTAGTCACTGTATTACTGTGGGTCGTTCAACATTTCAAATATGAAATGTTTAGCTGCTTATATCTTACAACAAACACACTCTGTTATTGCAAAAACTAAAGGCGTCGCACTAGAACTCACACTCTTCTTCAGTGAACATTAAGCCCCGCCTTCTTTTATCTGATTGGCCATTATTTTGACAATGACAAGCGCTGTTAGACCACTGAAGCAGACCAGCCTAAGAAAGTACAGTTTTTAAGTACAGAGCGGTGCATAACGGTGAGCAGCATTTAGAAATATCAAATATTGGGGAGGGCAATTTGGCTGTCCCATTTGGCAAGTGCCCTCCAATGCCTATAGTGGTTACAGCCCTGGTGGATTCATTAAAATAAAACTGTACTTACATAATAATCACATTTACAAAGCTCTTTTGTTAACAGGATGTTTATTTTACCAGTCTTAATACTTCTTAATATTTATGTATAGGCTATCATTCACTATATGCACATGTTCTGTGTACCTATACCACATTTGCAATATGCACACTGCCTGGTATAATGAAGATGCTCCAAAGACCCACAGAGCAAAACTTTAGGCCCGAAATATGCTCAAATACATGATTTGAAACCTTTATTTTTAATAGTGCAAAGGCTACTATAGCATGCATCAACATCAGGGGCATGAACAATACAGTAGGTTATATAGTACCTATGAATTCCCTGAATATTGCATTAATTTCTAATCATTTTAAATAACCAGCTAATATTCATTAATATTCATTAAGAATATGGAAAAACATTATATTACTGCAGTTTTTTTCAACACACGTGATGTTTTAAACACTATTAACTCTACGTTTGTGCAGTAAAATTAACTTTAAAAATACATTTATAATTTTCTTTCATGGAGATAACATGGAAAATGTGCCATGGTTTAGTGGAGGATTTCTGTCACCTGGTGGAAAACAAACACATGTTTAACATGAAAATTACATGAAATTACCACTATAACCAGTAGATGGCTGCAGAGGACCACTCATTAGCTCATTTGCCATTTTCATTCCTTTTTATAGTTTTATAGAATTTATTATAAAATTGATATTATAGGCTAATAAATTTTAGAAATGTTATTGCACTTAAGTATGAGCAAGCGTAGGAAAGGTCACAAAGTCTCATAAATTTCATTAAATAAATAAACAAAGAAAAAAGCCCAGATTTTACAGTGGATGGGAAATTGTCTTGAACTCCTCCCACATTATGTAATCTGCATTATGACAATTAACTACACAGATGCCATAGCAATTTATCAATAAATGCACACGGACTGTCCTCTGCTTTTGATGCTGTTACGGATTGAGGGATGAGCCGCTGTCAGTTCAATATGAGTTTCAAAGGGGAATGAGGCGATCACGAATTAGTGTACATATTAGCTAATCGCTCATTTTTAGCAGGGCTGGGTGAGGACTAAATTTAGAGGGCTAAAGCCTTCCTAAAATGGGCCTAGCGACGCCCCTGATCAACATAAACTGTCTTTTAGTTCAATGACTGTCATTATACAGCAACAGTTAGAAGAAAATGTTGAGAACGTCAGTTAAACGTGTTGTTATTCAGATATAAACACCCAGATTAATGCCTCATACATTTGAATCTAACTCTTCGGCACAATGTAAAAAGTGCTCACCTGTAGTTTTGTAATTAATTGTGTATTATCTTACTGTAAAAGCCATTTCTACCTGATTTAACCCATTAAAAATAGTTTTGTTGGCACAAATGTATGTATTAAATCATAAATGATTTAATTTAGACCATTTTTCAGTATAGTGGGGTTTCTTACAGCCACAGAAATGATGTAAAACAGGACTGCATGCTTTCAACAGGTTATATCATTATTCGTGCTGCATTGCATACTTTCATATACGTTTCAGGCCTTATTTTTAAGATGGTGAAGGCTTTGAACAGACTGTCCTGCCCGTCTAGCCCATTTGTCTCTCTCTCTCTGTCTTTCTGTATGTTCCCACTCTGAAAGAAGAAAGGATAGATTGAGGGATGAGTAGATGTTATCTCTTATTAAATGGCGCTAATGGACCGTCTGTGTATGAAGGCACCACATAATGAGATAATCACATGCGGTGGTTACAGAACTGTTGATGCAACTACTTTTTGTCGCTCATGAAAACAAAAGCAGTATGCCAGATATGATACGTCAAACATCCGCTATGTGTTTTAATTGTGTATTCTTTTCATTGAAATTTAATCTTTCTTCAGTTTGATGGAGTTGTTTCATGCTCTTTCACTATTTTCGGGCTATAAATGGACATTTGTGTTTATTCAAAGGATTTAAATGTGCCTGTGTGTGTGTGTGTGTGTGTGTGTGTGTGTGTGTGTGTGTGTGTGCGTGTGTGCGTGTGCGTGTGCGTGTGCGTGTGCGAGTGCGAGTGTGTGTGCGAGTGCGTGTGTGTGTGTGTGTGTGCATGTGCATGTGTGAGTGTGAGTGTGTGTGTGTGTGATGGGTAGGTTTAGGGGTAGGGGTAGTGAGTGTGTGTATGTGTGTGTGTGTGTGTTTGTGATGGGTAGGTTTAGGGGTAGTGTGTGTGTGTGTGTGTGTGTGTGTGTGTGTGTGTGTGTGTGTGTGTGTGTGTGTGTGTGTGTGTGATGGGTAGGTTTAGGGGTAGGGGTAGTGAGTGTGTGTGTGTGTGTGTGTGTGTGTGTGTGTGTGTGTGTGTGTGTGTGTGTGTGTGTGTGTGTGTGTGTGTGTGTGTGTGTGTGTGTGTGTGTGTGTGATGGGTAGGTTTAGGGGTAGGGGCAGTGTAGGGGGATAGAAAATACGGTTTGTACAGAATAAAAACCATTACGCCTATGGAATGTCCGCATAAAACATTAAAACACAACATGAGCATGTGTGTGTGTGTGTGTGTGTGTGTGTGTGTGTGTGTGTGTGTGTGTGTGTGTGTGTGTGTGTGTGTGTGTGTGTGTGTGTGTGTGTGTGTGTGTGTGTGTGTGTGTGTGTGTGTGTGTGTGTGTGTGTGTGTGTGTGTGTGTGTGTGTGTGTGTGTGTGTGTGTGTGTGATGGGTAGGTTTAGGGGCAGGGGTAGTCGTAGGGGGATAGAAAATACGGTTTGTACAGAATAAAAACCATTACGCCTATGGAATGTCCCCATAAAACATGAAAACACAACATGAGCATGTGTGTGTGTGTGTGTGTGTGTGTGTGTGTGTGTGTGTGTGTGTGTGTGTGTGTGTGTGTGTGTGGATTACTCCAGGAGGTGGTGAATGACATGTGGTCTGTTTGATACAGCGGATCTGCACGTCTGAACACGCACAACATCAAGAACAAACCCTGAATCACACCAGCAAACTGCACAAATTCAAATCACACTTTACTGGAAGAATCTTACACATTAGCCTCATATATTTTACTGTTCATTATACCAAAATCTAATTTATATACTTTAAATCAAAAGTTTGGAATAATTAAGAGTTTTAATGTTTTTAAAGTCTTATGCTCACCAAAGCTGCATTTATTTATGTGCTATATTTATTTAAAAAAACACAAAATATTATTTCAATATAAAGGAACTGTTCTCTATGTGAATGTATGGTAAAGTGTAGTTTATTCCTGTGATCAAAGCTGAATGTATCATCATTACTGCAGTCTTCAGTGTCACATAATTTACTGCTCAATATTTAAGCAAGAATTTATTATAATTATCTATACAAATTTTGCAAATACAGCAAATTTTGCTGCTTAATATTTTTGTAGAAGCTCTGATAGACTACCATTCAAAAGTTCAAAACCCAATACCTAACCTAACAAAGATGCATTAAATTGATCAAAAGTGACAGTAATGACATTTGTTAGAAAATATTATTTAAAATAAACATTTATATTCATCAAAAAAAAAGTGAAAATAATGAGAATCATTATGAGCACCAAATCTTTATATTAGAATGATTTCTGAAGGATTATGTGACACTGAAGACTATGACATATGAAAACAATATCAGTAATAGATGTTTTGGGCTACTGCAGACATAAGCTATTAGTTTCAGTGTTATTCATAGGATGGGGTTACTCTCAAGGCTACTTACACAGAGCTGCCATCTCTTTGGGAAGGTCCGCCCCAAATCGTCCAAAGAGGCTGCCATTGGCCAGGAGATCAAAGGGGGAGTGGTTTCGCATCGAACTGAAGGCAAAGGGGTAGAACCCTGTCATATGACTCACAGACCTCTCCCTATTGGTTGCCATTTTGATGATGGCGCTCCTCCAGCCCAAAGACGTCCTAGCGTTGAGATGGTGAATTATCTGTCTCCTACCAATATCTTACTTCTCACTTTGGAGCCTTTTATTAAAGGAATTATTTTACAAAACTCTATGCCCTAATCGTAAATCCATTATAAACTTTTGTTGGTTTACGTAGCACTGATTTGGAGGGAAGATGAACTCAGCAAGTGATCCAAAATTGATGTACAACAATAAAATCCAACAGGTGCCTGCAGAAAAACACAAGAGGGGAAAAAAAGTGTTTAAAACAAATGTGTTAATTACCTTTGACCATTTCAGTACATTTTTTTGTAAGCATGATCCTCTAGTAAATTGGCCACAATGCACTATTTACAACCGTTCAGCAGAAATTCCTTCTCATAAAATTCCTAAAGGGTCAAACTAAAGGGTTACTGATGACTTCTGGACATAATCAGCATACACATTATGAGGTGAACTGATCATCACTGATCATCTCTTCCTCACGGCTCCTGTTAGTGGGTGGGATATATTAGGCAGCAAGTGAACATTTTGTCCTCAAAGTTGATGTGTTAGAAGCAGGAAAAATGGGCAAGCGTAAGGATTTGAGCGAGTTTGACAAGGGCCAAATTGTGATGGCTAGACGACTGGGTCAGAGCATCTCCAAAACTGCAGCTCTTGTGGGGTGTTCCCGGTCTGCAGTGGTCAGGATCTATCAAAAGTGCTCCAAGGAAGGAACAGTGGTGAACCGGCCACAGGGTCATGGGCGGCCAAGGCTCATTGATGCACGTGTGGAGCGAAGGCTGGCCCGTGTGGTCCGATCAAACAGACGAGCTACTGGAGCTCAAACTGCTCAAGAAGTTAATGCTGGTTCTGATAGAAAGGTGTCAGAATACACAGAGCATCTCAGTTTGTTGCGTGATGGGCGGCATAGCCGCTGACCAGTCAGGGTGCCCATGCTGACCCCTGTCCACCGCCGAAAGCACCAACAGTGGCACGTGAGCATCAGAACTGGAGCACGGAGCAGTGGAAGAAGGTGGCCTGGTCTGATGAATCACGTTTTCTTTTACATCACGTGGATGGCCGGGTGCGTGTGCGTGGCTTCCCTGGGGAACACATGGCACCAGGATGCACTATGGGAAGAAGGCGAGCCGGCGGAGGCAGTGTGATGCTTTGGGCAATGTTCTGCTGGGAAACCTTGGGTCCTGCCATCCATGTGGATGTTACTTTGACACATACCACCTCCCTAAGCATTGTTACAGACCATGTTCACCTTTTCATGGAAATGGTATTCCCTGGTGGCTGTGGTCTTTCAGCAGGATAATGCTCCCGCCACAAAACAAAGGACTTAAAGGATCTGCTGCTAACATCTTGGTGCCAGATACCACAGCACACCTTCAGGGGTCTAATGGAGTCCATGCCTCGACGGGTCAGGGCTGTTTTGGAAGCAAAAGGGGGACTAAAACAATGTTAGGTCATAATGTTATGCCTAATTGCTGAATAAAGCAGAACAATGAAGATTCCCAATTGTCTTTATCTGACAGTGGTTTGTGGACTTCTGTTGCTCTCTTCAACATCAGAGTGGAAAAATGTAAATTTGTCCATAAAATGTGCCAGCTGTTCCTAAATTCACAAATTTTTACTCACTCTTTACAGCGCATTGTGTAGGATGCAAACTGAATGGCAGAAAAAAAGGAAAAATCCTATCTGACTGTTTCTGACATTTCCAAGAATCTAATATTTCAATCTGATTTCAGACCACATATGAATGTGGTTTGGAAGGGGTTTGGAAAATCCAGATTTCATGTGGTTTTCTGCTGTTTGGGCTGTAAACAACTAAATGGATTTGAGCTGGATAAGCCAAAAATCAGCCTGCCTTAGCAAAGACTTTTTACAAATGATTTTTGTCTTTTAGATGATAAAAAGTAGAGAAATGACATGAACCTGTGAGGAAAAGAGGGTTTGTTATAAACAATGCAGGCTGGACCTGAATCCACTTTTCTAGCCTTGAGCACCATCCCTGCGTCTGATGTATACTTCCATACTAGTAGGTGAAAAACAGTATGTGAGCTGAGTATGTCCGAATTTACAGTGCTCATAAAACAGCAGGGGAAAAGTACCCAGATGACCTACTACCGCACATCTGATGGACACTTTACTATCCCATGAGGTCACGGGAGAGGATTTGTGAATGGCAGTGAATCAGGTTTAAAACCTAATGACGTGCCTATTATATTGTATGCAATTTTGGATGCAGCACATGGCTCAAGTTACGACAAATCACTTGTGACATATGACATAAATGATATGTTTATGGAAAGAAACCACCGAGATTCTTTACTTAAAGGGTTAGTTCACGCAAAAATGAAAATGATCCCATAATTTACTCCCACTCAAGCCATCCTAGCGAGGTGTATATGACTTTCTTTTTTCAGCCAAACACAATCTGAGTTATATAAAATAACATCCTGGCTCTTCCAAGCTTTATAATGGGAGTGAATGGTGAATGGAGATTTTGAAGCCCAAAAAAGTGTATCCATCCATCATAAAAGTAATCCATATGACTCCAGTGGGTAAATAAAGGCCTTTATAACTTTATAAACTATAATCACTGGCTTCGGGTAACGTCCATACACGAGTCTCGTTCCGGCGGAAGAGTGACCTCTGACCCCACACATGGCGTAGGATGTAGGAGTAGCGTAAGCTCAGGTGAGAGTCGACGCCTCTCGCGGTTCAGACAACAAACTCAAGCTCCTCCCACATTTCTCTTTAAAAGCTCTCGTTTTAGACTTCTCATTCATCACCAGTGTTTTGTTTTGCTCTGTCCTCTGCACTTCCGTGTTGGTCAGTGTGTCATGCGTCGGGTCAGAGGTCACTCTTCCGCTGGAGATAGACTTGTGTACAGACGTTACAGGAAGCCAGTGATTCTAGTTTATTAAGTTATAAATATGGATATTTTTCTTACAAAAACGCATGGCTTCACTTCAGAAGGCCTTTATTAACACACTGGAGTCATATGGATTACTTTTATGATGGATGGATGCACTTTTTCGGGCTTCAAAATCTCATGTACCATTCACTCCCATTATAAAGCTCGGAAGAGCCGGGATATTATTTAATATAACTCTGATTGTGTTCATCAGAAAGAAGAATATCATATACACATAGGATGGCTTGAGGGTGAGTAAATTATGGGATGAACATGAAATGATTTTTGGGTGAACTATCCCTTTAAATTTTGGATTTTGAATTAGATAAGAAATTTTACCTTGAAGAGATATATAGACAAAACTGCATAATCAAACAGACATGACGCCATTTGGCTTTAGTGAGAAACACTGTGAAAGAAATTGAAAGCCAACAAACAGATGAAATGAGGGGGAGAAACAGAGCGGGTCTCTTGTTGGGGCATTCATTTGAACGGCCTCCAAGCCATGAAGTGATTCCAGGCAATGCCATATGATTTAAATCAGAGACACAGCTCAATAAAGCTGCCTCTGTTCTACTGCCACATGCCCAGGGTGGAGGGCACCCGGCGCTCAACAACCCCTCCTTCTGCCTCCATCAGGACTTGATGGAAACTTCCAGAGCACAAACCATAAATGGTTAGGCCGACTTTCCATATCTTCATACAGATTACAAACATAAATTACAAATGTTCATAACCCACATGCATGACTGTATGGATTGCATTTTTTAAATCCAGGTCTAGTTGTTTTGCATACAACATTTTTAGCTTATTATAGTAAGGAGTACCCATTTTTTTTTTTCTTTAAATGTACATTACCTGGTACCTTTTTGCATTATTAGATTTAAACTAAGACACATGTTTACTCCTTTCATTCTTATGAGTAGACTATTCTCTCTCAGTCTTTCTCCCTCTCTTTGTGTCTGTCTCTCTTTTAATTGCAGTCTGTTGCTCTGTGTTCATTTTGGAGCAGAGCTGCAGTAAACTGTTCCACATGTGAGGCCTGTGCAGAATGGCCATGTTTCAGAAAGCGTTGACGCTTAGTCCTGCTCTGATCATACACAGGCAAACACAGAAATACACCTCGCTGCCGCATGTACTATTCTGAGTGGCATATATGACCTGTTTAATATCTATTAAAGCCCCAAATTCCCCAAATCTGAATTCCTTAAATCTTCCCCATCCCTCCCTCTTTGACTCGCTGTCCTCTGAAAATCCCCCTGCTTGACATGTTTTCGTCTTCAGTGGTTTCTTCGTCTTATTCAAGATGACAGTTTTCAAGATGTTTTCAACAAAGCGATGAGAAGAGCAATCATAAAAAACAGAACAGGATGAAAGAAAACAATGAGGATGTGTTTTCAAAAAGAGTGGAAAAAATTCAAGGTTGGAGAAAAGAAAGAAAGAAAGAAAGAAAGAAAGAAAGAAAGAAAGAAAGAAAGAAAGAAAGAAAGAAAGAAAGAAAGAAAGAAAGAAAGAAAGAAAGAAAGAAAGTATTGTATGGAAAACTAGAAAATCAAACAGAATCATGATTAAGGAGAAAAAGTGATTGAAATGAGAATGAAAGAGTAAATGAAAGTGGAAAAAGCAAAGGCAGGAATGAAACATTCCTCTCTTGTGCAGTAGTTGCTCATTAATTAGATACACATTGGGCATAAGGAGAAGAGAAGTCTAGTGTGTGTGTGTGTGTGTGTGTGTGTGTGTGTGTGTGTGTGTGTGTGTGTGTGGTGAATGAGCCCTTGCAGCATATAAAATGCAAAGGTTTCATTTCCACCAGTAAAACAGCAAAATAACGAGCAGCTATGCAGGAGAAATGCCTATACAGGTTAATGACTTGTAATCAAAACGTACCCAGTATTCACCCAGAGTCTGTCATACATTACATTTGTTATACCATAGCCAAACCCAACCCCCTAAAACTAACCCTTACGAATACATGTGTAGCATTTTTTGAATTAGACATTATTTAATCTATTACACAATAATATGCATACATGTGTTGTCTCTATAATACGGAAGGACTTCGAACAGCCGAATCCCTGATAATATTCAAGAAACAGCTGAAAATTCTGAAAGCTCACCTCTGCATTTTGCTGACAACAACAACAATAATAAATATAGCTGCAAGCAGCAGTTATCGTGGCCAAGCACAGCAGAAGCAAACAAGGAAGCTAGCAGCAGATCAACTGCAACAATAAGTAAAGACATTTGGAGACAATAAGCAAAAAGGTTAAAAACCCATAAATATTTTGTTTAATTATAGCGCCCCCAAGTGGCCCAGTCCCACCACTTTTTGTGTGTTCCCCCTACATACGCATGTCAAATTTGGTGAAAATATCTAATTTCGTGTAGGAGTTATAGACATTTGTATTCATGAGCATATAAAAAATAACCCACACCTGACTTTGCATTTTTTTGCCACTTACTTTCAAAATGTTGACATTTGGCCACATTCATTTAATCAACCCGCTATGATTCCGATTTTCCTACGGTGGTTTCGTCTTGAGCGGTCCAAAGATTTGCTTAAACACTAAATCACAACATTGAAAAAAAAAAACATAATGCGAACCCTATGTTTGTTTGGTATCATTGAACTCGGCAGGGAATATTTGATTTTACCACTAGGTGACGCTGGCTTGAAACTTCTTAGGCTATTTCAGGGTATTGTGCCGATGACCCATACCAAGTTTCATAACGATACACTAATGCGTTCTTGAAATACAGCATTTTACTACAAAATTCAAAATGGCTGACGCACAAAATGGCTGATATGGCATGCCGCCTTGAATTTAACAAGACCACTTTTATGATTTTTGGGTAAACCGTTCAGAAGTTATAAGCAAAACATTTTGTATCTCTGGACCAGTAGGTGGTGCTGCTCCGAAACTCAATATGTAGCCTCAGATCATGCTTGTTATGTACCAAGCATAACCGTAGCCAACCCTACGCCCATTTCAATCATGACAACTCTCTGAATAGTTTTAGCATGTTACTGAATATGCCAATGTTAATGTGTTTGGTCTTGTCGGACTAGATCTGCTATGCTACTGATACGAGCTGGACTTGCTATTGCTAATAGATACACAGACACGCTGCTGTGAGCATTTAAGATATGCTGACGCTGCATGAATAAACATACATAAAAACCATATCAGATCTAGTCAGGTGGAGCTGGGGGAGGTGGAGGGGTTCTGAGGAACTCTGATGGTGTATAGCAGGGCTAGCTTACTGCAAAAACTTTACCAGACTATTTAAATGTTAAGCAAGCAATCTCATTGGCTGCAGGATCAGCAGAGGCAAATCAACTTGTGCCATGCGCTAATGATGTGATTACATGCAGGTTGCAACACATCCTTTCATTCTGTTCTGTTTTTTTAGTCAGTCTGCCCAATCTAGAATTTCATAACTGGACATGATATTTTTAACAAAAATTTTTTTAGCCCCTTTATTAACTCTTTCCTCACCACTGATGGAAATTTTGTTAATTTATGAAACAACGTTTCCCTGCCATTGATGGAAATATCTAGCTTTCTGTGTTTTCACTGTTATACGGTAGGGGGCACTATTACAGATCTCCTGAAAGAGTACAGCATCTCTTGATCAAAACACAGGAGAAGAAGCAGAAATAAGCTATATAATATATAATCATATGCATATGTAAAATAACACGATCATCAGCATTAAACAGCATATAAATCAAAACGCATATAAATGTTACTGAATGAAATGATGACCCAGGATGAGCTACAGGACTGTGAAGCTTTGATGGACTCAATCGACTCCATCTGTGTTTTGATCATCGCTCTGAATCAGTCGTTGACAAAATTCTCAGCTTTTTCTCAGAATCTTGCTTTTTTAAGAAACTTACCAGTGCTGATAAAAAAGAAAGCATGAAGCTGGAATAAAACAGGATTTTTGTTTAAAAGCAGATGCTCTGTTCTTTCTTTTGATATATTCATACAACAAAATATTCTGGGGCCATGAATATTCTGTGAAAATTAACAAAAATGCTGGAGGAGGTTTTTAAACGCAGGTTGAAGGATTAATTAAAGGATTAGGTCCATACTTCCACCTATGTCATGCATGATCTTTCCAACATGATCGCATCACAGAGCTAGTGCAAGACAAGCCTGTGTGGTTAAAAACTATATGTATTTTTATTTATTTTTTGAAAATGACAGATCGTTTGGCTAGATAAGACCCTTATTCCTCTTTGAGCTCTTTGAAGCTGCACTGAAACTGCATTGATTTGGACCTTCAACCCGTTGGACCCCAATGAAGTCCACTATAAGCAGAAAAATCCTGGAATGTTTTCCTCAAAAACCTTATTTTCTTTCAACTGAAGAAAGACAAACATCTTGGATGACATGAGGGTGAGTAAATTATCAGGAAATTTTAATTATGAAGTGAACTAATCCTTTAAGACATTTTCCACACACATAAACTTATAAACTATTAAGGTCCATTACCCATGCTCAGCTTCTAGTTTCTATGTTCTTTTCATCTAACCCATGCCCTACCCTCCAGATGGACACATGCTGCAGGGCTGTAGGGTCTGTCTGTCCTGTGGCCCTCGGCAGGGTGCACACCTTTACACTGTCAACAAAAGTCCCTGTGTGCCCTGCCTCAATGCTGCCTTCATGGAACAGCCGCCTGGCAGGGTTTGCCTGGCCTCGGTCTGCTCACATTTACCAGTGTGAACAGAGGGAGGGGCACAAAGAGAGAGGGTAATGAGGTAATGCCCACAAACTCTCTGTGATGCAATATTGGCAAATATTTATCTTACGTAAGGATCACTGGTCAATTCTAAAGGTCTGGACAAAACTGAAAATGTTTTCCTATCAATTCATCCTTCATGAAAATGGTTTTAATTCATGTTACTTAACATTAGGAAAATAAGATATCTGCCTTGGTTTTCAAAATAAAGGTACTTCAAAGGCGGCACCACAAAGTTGTGTGAACAAGATTCAAGACACTCTTTTTGGCCAGCAGTTCAGTCAACAGCTTGGTCTCCTCAAATCTGCACACAAAACAAGGTCCATAAAGAACCTTTAAAATCCACAAAACCTTTCCATTGCACAAAAGGTTCTTTATAAAAGGCTTCTTCAGATTATTTAAATGTTTTTCAAACTAAGAAAAAAAGAACTGTTCACTGAAAGTTCCAAAATAGTTCTTCAATGGCATCACTGTGAAAATCCCCTTTTTGAACCTTTTATTTGTGTGTGTACTCTTACTGTTACTAAAGATCCCCAGCTGCTCAATCAGGCAAATGTATCATCTCATCAACTTGTTCCCCTCATATGAAACTCAAGGGGCACTATGGCATGCACATTGACAGCAATTTACAGCAATAAAGGAACAGGAAGTCATTTATGTCCAATTAGACTTGGTGACATGGCAACATGAGCAGCTGAGACAGTTGGAAATATCACAAGGTTGTCACGTCCAGTACCACGTAGTTTAAATATCAAATGCACTGGCGCATCTGTTCACCCATGGGCGTCTGGTCTGAACACCAGGTGTGTTCAGGAGCATTGTTGGAGCGTTGCTATTGTGAGGAACTGAAAACCACTGACCACTGACCAACACAAACCTGCTCTAAAGTCAATAGTGCAGTATCTGTGTGTTATTTATGATACATAGTGTGTAATATGAGCCTATAGGCGGTGCACAACACGCGTACACTCTGCTTATTACACACACAGGAACGCACATGTGAAGTATACTTTATGTAGTAAGCATACTAATATCAATGTACTAGAAGTATACTTGTAAGTGTACTGTGTCAATACTATTTGGGAATAAACTGGTCCACTTTTTAGTAAAGTATACTTTTAAGAGTACACAACTAGTTTACAACTAAGTTTTCCATTTATACTGCAACTACACTAAAAGGAAACTTATACTGATAGTTTATTAGTCAAATACTTGTAGCACTTTTTTTTTTAATTATTATTATTTTGTTTTTTTTTATGAAAGTACAAACCCGATGAAATCCACAAAAAGTTGGGACACTGTACAAATTGTGAATAAAAAAAGAATGCAATCATTTACAAATCTCATAAACTTATATTTTATTCACAATAGAATATAGATAACATATCAAATGTTGAAAGTGAGACATTTTGAAATGTCATGCCAAATATTGGCTCATTTTGGATTTCATGAGAGCTACACATTCCAAAAAAGTTGGGACAGGGAGCAATAAGAGGCCGGAAAAGTTAAATGTACATACAAGGAACAGCTGGAGGACCAATTTGCAACTTATTAGGTCAATTGGCAACATGATTGGGTATAAAAAGAGCCTCTCAGAGTGGCAGTGTCTCTCAGAAGTCAAGATGGGCAGAGGATCACCAATTCCCCAATGCTGCGGCCAAACATACTGGAGCAATATCAGAAAGGAGTTTCTCAGAGAAAAACTGCAAAGAGTTTGAAGTTATCATCATCTACAGTGCATAATATCATCCAAAGATTCAGAGAATCTGGAACAATCTCTGTGCGTAAGGGTCAAGGCCGAAAAACCATACTGATGCCCGTGATCTTCGGCCCTTAGACGACGGCACTGCATCACATACAGGAATGCTACTGTAATGGAAATCACAACATGGGCTCAGGAATACTTCCAGAAAACATTGTCGGTGAACACAATCCACCGTGCCATTCGCCGTTGCTGGCTAGAACTCTACAGGTCAAAAAAGAAGCCATATCTAAACATGATCCAGAAGCGCAGGCGTTTTCTCTGGGCCAAGGCTCATTTAAAATGGACTGTGGCAAAGTGGAAAACTGTTCTGTGGTCAGACCAATCAAAATTTGAAGTTTTTTTTGGAAAACTGGGACGCCATGTCATCCGGACTAAAGAGGACAAGGACAACCCAAGTTGTTCTCAGCGCTCAGTTCAGAAGCCTGCATCTCTGATGGGATGGGGTTCATGAGTGCGTGTGGCATGGGCAGCTTACACATCTGGAAAGGCACCATCAATGCTGAAAGGGATATCCAAGTTCTAGAACAACATATGCTCCCATCCAGACGTCGTCTCTTTCAGGGAAGACCTTGCGTTTTCCAACATGACAATGCCAGACCACACACTGCATCAATTACAACATCATGTCTGCGTAGAAGAAGGATCCGGGTACTGAAATGGCCAGCCTGCAGTCCAGATCTTTCACCCATAGAAAACATTTGAGCATCATAAAGAGGAAGATGCCACAAAGAAGAGCTAAGACAGTTGAGCAACTAGAAGCCTGTATTAGACAAGAATGGGACAACATTCCTATTCCTAAACTTGAGCAACTTGTCTCCTCAGTCCCCAGACGTTTGCAGACTGTTAGAAAAAGAAGAGGGGATGCCACACAGTGGGAAACATGGCCTTGTCCCAACTTTTTTGAGATGTTGATGCCATGAAATTTAAAATCAACTTATTTTTCCCTTAAAATTATTCATTTTCTCAGTTTAAACATTTGATATGTCATCTATGTTGTATTCTGAATAAAATATTGAAATTTGAAACTTCCACATCATTGCATTCTGTTTTTATTCACAACAGTGTCCCAACTTTTTTTGGAATTGGGTTTGTACTCCTGAAATATTGTTGGCATGAGAATTGCATCTATAAATCACTTTGGATAAAAGTGTCTGCTAAATGACCATTTGTAAGTGTGATGTATTTGGCAAAATATGTTTGACTTGAGTTGATTAGTTAACATTTATTATTGTGTGTGTGTGTGTGTGTGTGCGTGCGTGCGTGCGTGTGCACGTGTGCGCGCGTGTGCAAATCTAAATAGATAATCCTTCCTTATTTCAAATCTGAATTGTGATTTGGATTTAAAGTATAAAGTTCCACACTCAATAATTTTGTGAATATACCAAACTCTGTAGTAACTTTTTTCAAATGTGGTATAAAAATACCTAGTCTGGTTAACAAATCAACAGCCCAATGTAAATATGAATGTATTATATTTATTGTAGGATGCCATCCTGAAAACTGTAAAGACTGTGGTTATATCAAAATTTGTCTGGTTTTTTTTTTTTTCTTTTTTTTTTCTTGAGCTTCCTGACCAGCCCAACACAGCAAAACAGGCTCAACCAATGGTGTGAATTTTAGGTGGGACTTCTGGGGCAAGGTTCTGTTTGGCTGACCACATTGGCACATTGGCACATAGCACATTGGCAGTGCCCAGGAAACTTATGTGGAAAGTAATTATTTTTTGCATTTTGTGATGCTATATAGAGGCACAGCAATTTCAAATGGTTCAATAAGGTTCAAACGTTTTCATAACAGTGATGCGCTCTTTGAATGCAATCCAAAAGCCACACAATACATAACCCATTTTACAGACTGTTAATTGCTCTGAAGTCTTCATAGAATCACCTTAATTTATGACTTTGAGTAGGAACATCCAATTAGCTGTAAAAATGGCATTTTTGATTTGGTCTGCCACGTCTAGTGCGTAATAAAAGAGCGAGGAGAAAATTTTAATAGCTTTCCTAGCCAACAAAATACGCAATTGCCATAGACACATAAACTGCATGTGTTAATTTAACTTCTGTGGAAACTTGACAAAGAAATGACATTATAACACACTATATGTAATACCCTGGCACAAAGGGTATGAATTCTTCAAAGCAACCTTTTCAGTAAATGAACACATGAAAAAAATGCTCATGAACTGCTCTCTCTGGATTTGAGCATTGCTGCTTGAGTACAAAACTTCAAAATGAAATGATTTGATCCACTTTGAACGTGGATTTTAAAAAGGTCTAGCTCAGCACCTGGTCATGGCCATGTGTGACATACGCTGACATTGCTCCAGGTTCGAGAGCTCGTCTTTGATGTGTCCTAATGAATGGAGTTTGGCACCTCCAACAAGAGCCCTGCAGTTCCCCAAAGAAACGATGAACAGCCACAAAGGCAAAACACGTCTGGAAAAACATGAACTAAGAGGGAATAATTACGTTGCTGAAATATGAGCCATAAATCAAGGTGCCTTGAGGGAGGTTGTGAACTTCAAACCAAAGGATGTGGTGCATTAAAACACAGACATATTAACACACATATGCAAGGCAGGGATTTTCACATGCATGCCTATGGGCTCACCAAATACAGATGGCCATTATTGTACATAAGCGTGCATGTGTCAAAACTGAGACTCTGAGTCACATATTTCATAAAAGCGGCATGTTTAAATGCCTGTGCATGCAGGTGTGAGACTGCTCATGAATGTTTTTACACTCTATTCACAGCATGTGTAGTCTTTAAGGCTTTAAATTTTACACATACCGCTCCAAACTTAAAGCAAAAACTTAAAGATGCGGGTAATGGCTTAAATTTCCATCCTCTAATAAATTGCAACACAAGATTTTCCTCTCTCTAAAATATTTTTATGCATGCAGTCACTGTTGGTGCACAATAACTTCAATTTATGAACGTCATTATGTCGTTGGCTGTGTAGTAAAAAGTGGTCCGAATATGCGTAAATATTCCTAATGGCCTCAGTATTGTACACAGTTAGTACACACTAGTACAGAGCTCGTTATTTGCGAGTTAAACCATGAACATGTTTATACAGTTGGCTATTTAATAACACCGTCATTTGTAAGTAACTGTATCAAAGCGTTCTTACATAAAAATTATGTCTCTGTCCTGACACTGCTGCATTGACTACCTAGCCAATAGGGAACGTTCTCAGAAATTCAGCTAACGTTCTCTCAAGGTTCTCTCAAAGTTGTGAACAAACGCTTCTCCAGTAACGTTATAGAACGTTTGTTTGTTGGTTCATTGACGGAATTTTCCGGCTTTCTGTTTTCGCTGTTATACGGTAGGGGGCACTATTACGCATCTTCTCAAAAACTGCAGAATCTCCTCATCAAAACACAGGTGAAGAAAAAGCAGAAACAAGCAAAAGCATATGTAAGCAGTGCATATGTATAAGCAATCACAGGCCCGTCGCCAAGGGGGGGCATTGGGGGGCAGTGCCCAGGGATGACACAATGTGCCCCCCTAATCAATTAGTAATTCAGCAAACTTACTATTGAGGGCAACAAAAATTTATTCTGTGAATTTGGTGATTCATGTGTTTCAAAACAAAACTTCTTCAGCAGCATTTAGCTCACAGGAAAAGTAATCTCTAGAATGGTAATGTTAAATAACACAATGTCTTCAGAAATATGATTTATAAATTAGGCCTTGAGACCTTCCCCTGGCCACAGACTTATAGTGTTGAATTTTCTCACACTGAATAAAACATAAAAAGTTCATTTTTTATCAGAATTGCATTACATAAACTCACACTTGCACATTATAAAGGCAGAATGGCATGATATACAGTCACACTTACACTTACCTAAAGGATTATTAGGAGCACCTGTTCAATTTCTCATTAATGCAATTATCTAATCAACCAATCACATGGGAGTTGCTTCAATGCATTTAGGGGTGTGGTCCTGGTCAAGACAATCTCCTGAACTCCAAACTGAATGTCAGAATGGGAAAGAAAGGTGATTTAAGCAATGTTGACATGTGTGGCATGGTTGTTGGTGCTAGACGGGCCGGTCTGAGTATTTCACAATCTGCTCAGTTACTGGGATTTTCACGCACAACCATTTCTAGGGTTTACAAAGAATGGTGTGAAAAGGGAAAAACATCCAGTATGCGGCAGTCCTGTGGGCGAAAATGCCTTGTTGATGCTAGAGGTCAGAGGAGAATGGGCCAACTGATTCAAGCTGATAGAAGAGCAACTTTGACTGAAATAACCACTCGTTACAACCAAGGTATGCAGCAAAGCATTTGTGAAGCCACAACACGCACAACCTTGAGGAGGATGGGCTACAACAGCAGAAGACCCCACCGGGTACTACTCATCTCCACTACAAATGGGAAAAAGAGGCTACAATTTGCACAAGCTCACCAAAATTGGATAGTTGAAGACTGGAAAAATGTTGCCTGGTCTGATGAGTCTTGATTTCTGTTGAGACATTCAGATGGTAGAGTCAGAATTTGGCGTAAACAGAATGAGAACATGGATCCATCATGCCTTGCAGGCTGGTGGTGGTGGTGTAATGGTGTGGGGGATGTTTTCTTGGCACACTTTAGGCCCCTTAGTGCCAATTGGGCATCATTTAAATGCCATGGCCTACCTGAGCATTGTTTCTGACCATGTCCATCCCTTTATGACCACCATGTACCCATTCTCTGATGGCTACTTCCAGCAGGATAATGCACCATGTCACAAAGCTCAAATCATTTCAAATTGGTTTCTTGAACATGACAATGAGTTCACTGTACTAAAATGGCCCCCAAATCCTCACCAGATTTCAACCCAATAGAGCATCTTTGGGATGTGGTGGAACGGGAGCTTCGTGCCCTGGATGTGCATCCCACAAATCTCCATCAACTGCAAGATGCTATCCTATCAATATGGGCCAACATTTCTAAAGAATGCTTTCAGCACCTTGTTGAAACCAATGCCACGTAGAATTAAGGCAGTTCTGTAGGCGAAAGGGGGTCAAACACAGTATTAGTATGGTGTTCCTAATAATCCTTTAGGTGAGTGTATGTGCTATATAGTAAGAATTGTGAGATAAAAAGTCGCAATTATCTTTTGATTTTTTTGATTTTTATTCTGTGGCGGAAGCAAGCTTTCATGTGCTTCTGATTGCTTTTGAGGGAAAAGATGTCCATAACTGCTGCTCTTGGATCAGTTTTCTCCGTAATGAAAGAATATTGGTGAAACTCCAGTGTTTTGAGCGATGAGTGGGTTCTGACTTCGGCATGCTAGCAAATCCTTTTCGTTATAATAAGCAGTTATGTAAATAAAAGATTAATTGTGCTTCAGTGTCGCTGATTATAATGGAACTTTGTGAGATTGTGACAAAGATGTATAACCGCATTTTAATGATAATAAAATGAACGCTGTTGCGAGCTTTCAGCCATGCCAAATCCCGGCATGTAGCATGCTTGCTTTTCTGTTAAAATTCTGTTAAAATAGTGGTTTGTGAACGTAGACGATTTAAAAACAAATAATTTATTGTTTATGATGGGATGTGTAGGTTGTGCAGTGACATGAAACTTAAAACTATTTCAAAGAAATCTAAAAATGTTTTTAAAGGGGAAACGCATATCCACGTGTTGGTTCACCCTCCGCCTATGATCAGAAAATTCATATTTTGTGGTGTCTTGGTCTATTTCAGTTATATATACGCAATGTTATTGTACATTCTGTATGTTCTGGCGACAGACCTGCTCGATCATCAACATTAAACATCATATAAATCTAAATAAATCTAATGTTCCTGAATTAAATGTGGACCCAGGATGAGCTACAGGACTGTGAAGCTGTGGGTGTGTTGATGGACTCAATCGGCTCCATCTGTGTTTTAATCATCATTCTGAATCGGTCTTTGACAAAAACGTGATTTTCTCAGCTTTTTGCTCAAAACTTAGCTTTTTTTTATGAAACTGACCCACATTGAATTGTTGAGAAAAAAGATGGAATAAAACAGGTTTTTTGTTTGTTTGTTTGTTTGTTTGTTTGTTTAAAAGCAGAGGCTCTGTTCTTTCATGTTCAGATATTCATACAACAAAATATTCTGGGAACCATGAAATAATTAGCTGGCGGTCACTGCACATTTTTTTCAAATATTCTGGCGGGGAAAGAGTTAATAATGCTCTCAAAACATTAGCACAAAAATGTTATTTATACATAATTCATATAACTTTTTTCCTTAAATGTTTTAGTTGGATGTCCATCTAACAGTTTTTAAATGTTACTACTTGTTTCAGAACTTTCAGAGAACCTTCAAAAGTAACAATCCCATAACGTTTGAAGAATGATAAAATGGAATCTACATTATGTAGAACATTTGCAAGGGCCATTTTGAATGTTGAGAGAATGTTCAGAAATAACGTTTTGATGTGAACGTTAGCGAAATGTTCTTAGAATATATTTCCGTTAGCTGGGTATTCTGATAATCAAACACTTTAGATCAAAACGTTCTGAAGAGTTTTCTAGAGGCTTCATTTCAAATTGGAAATGATTTAATCCAAAACCAGGTCTTTGAATGATCCTTTTGCATTCATAAAGAGTTAGATTGTAGGTATTATAGCAAGTGCTGTCACACATGGCTTTGAAAATGAAGCACACAATGGTGCCGTTATATTGAGCAGATTCTGTTGGCTGACCCAAGGAGTGGAAAGGTCACGGCTGTATCACCTTTTAGTGCCTGAGGCAATGAGTGTGGGTCAGAAGTCACGTCTAATTGAGATTATGGTCAGGTACTAACACACACTCAACTCATAGTGGGCTAAATTACATCTTTGTCTACTACTGTGTGGATTATGTTTGAGTTAGACGTATTAAGCTCATTCTCTTTTATTTAAAACTGTTTTAGAAGTTTTCAGCTCATGAGAATTGTTTTAAATAATCATAAAATATAATTTTAACTTATATATAATATAAACTGGTGCTGTCAAATTGATTAATCGTGTCTTACC
Source organism: Paracanthobrama guichenoti (assembly GCA_018749465.1). Taxonomy (NCBI): domain Eukaryota; kingdom Metazoa; phylum Chordata; class Actinopteri; order Cypriniformes; family Gobionidae; genus Paracanthobrama; species Paracanthobrama guichenoti. The sequence continues at coordinate 5,905,325 of JAGHMJ010000029.1, forward strand.
TTAAAATTTTGTAAATATATAATATATGTATATACACATACATACACACACACACACTTATAAAGTTTTATGTTGGATGTGATTAATCATGATTAATCAATTTGACAGCATTAAAGGGACATTTTGTGTCCCTTTTCAGAAGATGTAATATAAATCTCTGATGTCACCAGAATGTGTCTGTGAAGTTTCAGCTCAAAATACTCCCCAGATCATTTATTATAGCTTATCAAATTTGCCCCTATTTGGGTGTGAGCAAAAACGCACTGTTTTTGTGTGTGCCTTTAAATGCAAATAGCTGCTGCTCCCCGCCTCCTTCCAGAAGAGGGTGGATCCTTTACATGAGCTTCAGATACTCCGTCAACAACAAAACAGACGACTCTCACTCAGACAAAATGTCAGAAATAACCAGTTGTGGAGCAGCCGTACATGTTTGAACCGGAGTCGGACACAGATGAGAGACTCAGGAAGAGGTTGACACTTTTAGACACACCTGGACGTTTCTGAATGGTTAGTGGATCATTTATGTAACGTTAGTTGTTGTGGAGTTACGTTGATTCAACTCATGGACTAGCATGTACCGTCATGTTAATCCATAAATTGTTGTAAAGGTGCTTATGTGGGAATGTAAAAAAAGTCTGTCACCTGACTATACAATGCAAAACGTGTGTTTACGAATTGCGCAGACGTTGAGCGTTTTCAGCTCTAGTCTCTGTGAATACAGTCAGAGATGATGGTAACTTTAGTCATATTAGCCGTACAGCGTTCTAGAAGGACATTTGCAAACATTTACAAAAAACATCTCTGTGCTTCTCAATCAGGGGCGTGTCTATGCTAAAAGGGCCAATAATCAACAGTCATGGGCGGGGGTTCCCTACTCTTACATAAGAGCAGGGGGAAATATCAAACAGCGCATTATGACAGATTGATTAATAGGATTATAAAAAAAGTATTGGATGGATTTTTACCACTATAGGCTGGTTGCTTACACTGTGGACACACATCTGTGTGCAAACACCTTATAAAAGTGAATTTTGCATAATAGGGCCCCTTTACTATAAACATAAAATATAAACATCTATAGAAATACTTAATTCTACTTTAAATCAAGGAGAATGTCAGGACAGTTTTTAACTCCTAGGCATGTCATCTGTTAAGTCTTAACCCAACATATTTCTCTAATAAGCCGCATGTAAACAGTTTTTAAAATTCCAAATGGTTTGAGTCACTTTCTTTGTTCTTTCTGGCATCTCCACCAACTGTTGTATGTTTCCTTTTCTCTATTTCTCACCATCTCTCTCGCAAATAATCAATCCAAACGCACTGCGGATGTGGCAGCCGTAACATATTAACACCGGCCCAGTACAGCCAGCCAGCAAACGCATATGGAGAACACTTCTACACAACTTCTGCATGAATTATGTATGTCCTCTCCATGAATTATGCCAGCTGCAGTGAACTTCACTATTGTATTACCTGCTCAGTTTCCTATATCAGGTGGTACAGGATGTGCTGTGTGGAGAAAAAAATGTCTGCAGAAGTTAGACAAAAAACTTCATAATTTACGTCATACATAAATTTGCGTTTTATTATTCTAAAAAGATTAAATGCCTTCTTCTTAGGCTACACTCCTAAAAATAAAGGGGTTTTCACAGTGATGCCAAAGAACCTTTCAGTCAACAGTTCTTATTTATTTCTCAGTTTTAATAACCTGAAGATCTCTTTTCCATTATAAAGAACCTTTTGTGCACTGAAAAGTTTCCATGCATGTTAAAGGTTCTTCATGGAACCATAAATGCCAATTAAGAACCTTTATTTTTAAGAATGTAGGGTTAGGTTTTGTGCTTATGGTAAGGTTGGTGTAATTATGTGTGTGTGTGTGTGTGTGTGTGTGTGTGTGTGTGTGTGTGTGTGTGTGTGTGTGTGTGTGTGTGTGTGTGTGTGTGTGTTGACGGACAAGCAGAGACAGTGAGAAGTAGAGACACAGTCAGCGTTCTCTGCCTGAAGGAACTGTCATTCACAAAAAGCTGAGAACAATGAGAAACTGCGGGAGGTGCAGTTAAACAGAGTCTCTCTCTGTCAATCACACAAACACTGCAATGTGTTTAAGTGAACTGATAACGTGCGGCCAGACTAGACCAACAACGCCAGCCTGACAGGTGAGACATCGAGCTGACAGATTGACAGATGATCTATGAAACACACACACTCATGCTCTAATTATTGTGCTCAATGATTAGAAGAAACGTTCAGTTTACAAACTAGGTGTGTTTATAAATCACTTACAGCGAACAATCGAACATGATGCATTACTGATGGTGTTTATGTACACATTTGAAGTCAGCTCAACCATGATGATGAGGGTTTCATGACATGACTTTTAATGTAAATCACAACGTCAAACAATATTGTTTAGGAAACGTAGTTGTATGTGTAAGCCTGGACGAGTTTTCATAAACCAGGTGCACACACACAGACTAGTGTAACTAATTGACCATAGTGCCCATATTAATATCATAATTACTACAGTTATTGTTACTACACTGTAAAGTTAAATCTTCAAGTCAATGTGCTTAGTTTCCATGTGTGGTGGTGGCTCATACCAGTTTTATTTTAACTATGGTATATTCTTGATTATATATTCCACTATTTTACTTGGATCTTTCCGGTGTGCATAAACCATGGACACACGTGGCATGCACAGACCTGATTTTATATGTATGTAAATACAACGGTGGTGCTGTGGTTTTGTTTAGCAAAAGTTGTTTTTGAGCAGGTCTAAATATATACATATCTGGAGAGTCCCTCACACAACTTCTGAAAGTGTGTGCTAGCCAAATAAATGGGGGACAAAAACCCACCAAAGCCAACATAGGTGAAGTTACGGCAGCGCACATGGCAGCAGGCCGTGACAAGAACAAGTCTGTGCTTTGGAGTTCATTAAATATGTGGGTGGTACATGATAAGACATTGTTTGGTCCGCACTCTTAAAAATAAAATGTATCCTAAAAGCACCGTTTCTTCAGATTAGTGTTTTTTTCTGGGAATTTTAGAGCACTAGTACATTACAGTAATTTTCGAAAGAACTAAAGAATAAAGCTCATGTCCAATGAGGCTGCAAACCTGACTGCCATTGGATCTAATTGCCATCTTAATTGGTAAGAGCCAGGGGAAAATTTCACTGCTCAGATGTGAAAACTTGGGAGACTTACTGGAGATCGCAATTATGTATCATTATTGTCTCCTTAAACCCCTTAAAAAATAAAAATAGATGCAAACAAGACAATTTGTGACATACAGAGTATAGAGAGCACCCTGCTAAGAAAAATATGTTCTAAGAACGTTGTGCTAACATTTCCATTAAGTCTGATGATTCTGAATGTTCTCTGAACGTTCAAAACGTCAAATTTGTTCAATGTTTTTTCTTGGTTATACGAATGTAAAAGGAACATTCCATTTTAGAATTTTACAAACACAATGGGAACGTTACTTTTGAATGTTCTCTGAACGTTCTAAAACAAGTAGTAACATTTAAAAAACGTTAGACAAACATCCAGCTGAACCTTTATGTTTTACTTTAATAATAATTTAGCACAAAAACATTATTGTTTAAGACCATAACTTTGAACAAATATTTTAATAATGTTACTAGAAGAATGCTTGATCAACTGAAGTTCTGAGAACGTTCCCTGATAGCTGGGTATGTGGATAGCATAGCTCAAAAAATGAGTCTCGGAAGAATTTGATGAGAAACATTTGAGTTCCTATTGAGATCTCTGACATTAGATTGCAGACGTAGTTGTTTTGGCAGATCTGAGAACACTTTGTAGGTCTCTTCTCTTTGACCTTCTTTTATCTCTTTGTTGTCTAGAACAGCTAATAGAGGTTTAAGAGTGATCTCAGTTCTGATCTTTCCATCTGAATGAGCAGGTATAGAGAAGCTCTTTACTGACCTCCCTGTACAAACGCGCGACATGTTTCCAGTAAGGAAGCTACAGCAATCCCAACACAAACATTTTATCACTCATGATATTCAAAACAGCCGATTTGAATATTTCCATTGCATTTGGATAATTACCCTGTTTAAGGTGTTTACATAACCTTCAACAACGTTATTGACAATCTGTCCACATGTAATATTAATGCATCTATTCATCAAAAAATAACAACCCTTATCACTGCGACTGACTTGTTTAAAAGGCCATCAAGCAAAGAAAGAAAGAAACATTTTTTTCTTACAAAAACCACTGTAGGTAAAACTTTATTTTACATGTACAGCTATGCAGTTGCATGCAATTAACCCTAATTATATAATAAGTATATATAGTTTTTAGTATTATTAGTTGTTAATTGTATAATTACACTGTAACATGGACATCTAAAAATACACTTTATTTTAAGGTGTCATTATTACAGTGTAATTATATATTTAAGTACTGAGTAATATTGATTAACTACATGTACTTACTATAGGGTTAGAGTTTGGTTTAGGGTTATTTGCATGTAATTATGCATAATTTACTGTTAATACGGTAATGGTAAGTAGGGGAGAGCGGGGCACAGCCTAACGCTTTTTGACTTTCTCAGTTTGTGTAAATCCACTTGGGGTTCAGAGTATTTATTTTTTCCCACATTAATTTCACACACGTCTAGTACAAATATGTGGTTTTGTTTCATTAATACAGTGTATACCTTTTTCTTGATTTACCCTGAAAGAATGGAAGTGAGATGTGACAACATGCCCCATAGGTGGGGTTCATTATAACATCACCGAATGACAGATTAACATGTTACCTGATATAATCAAAAGAATATACAAGACAAACTAAAATATTGTGTCAAAAAATAAAATAATGGCATAATAATAAACAAATTTTTGAGTTTGACATCAGACACGTCACTAAATACAGCTCTACAGCAGAGTTCAAAACATAATAATAATGAATCATTTCTGAACATTGACTCTCAGTGATTATTCACCCTTTTCTCATGGTTTCTCAAAAGAATTCATAAAAGTATAGCATATAATCTCATATTTCTAACAGGGGCTCATTGTAACGCAGTGTTATAACGCACCCCACCACCGCGCTCCCCTACAAAGTAACGTGTAACAAGGACACTAAAATAAAATGGTTTACCCTTTATTTTAAGGTGTCTGTGTTACAGTGTAATTACACCTTTGAGTACTGAGGATTAATAAATAACTACATGTACTTACTATAGGGTTAGGGTTAAGATTAGGGGTTAACACTTTATTTTACAGTGTCCTTGTTACATACGTTACATGTAGTTACTATTGCAATAACTATAAATTATGCATAATTACATGCAACTAACCTTAACCAAACCCTAATCTTAACCCTATAGTAAGTACATGTAGTTCATTATTATTACTCAGTATTTATTACTTATAATTACACTGTAACAAAGATACCTTAAAATAAAGTGTAACTGATTAGGTTTGGTTTAGGGTTAGTTGCATGTAAGTATTCACAATTTATAGTAATTACTACAGTAACTACATGTAACATATGTAACAATGACACTGTTACCAACTAAAGTGTAACCGAATCATACATGAATCTGTCTTTGCATGCGATTAGGAATGTTGTGTCAAATCGAAACAAAGCCTATTGTTTTGTAGTGGATATAGTAAGTGTGTGTAAAGGTTAAGCAACCACTTGACAAAATTAAAAGCGAAACAGCTCTTACTTTGATAAGGCACAAATCACCTGATGACTGATGTAACTATACCAACACAACCGATGTCTTCATGTCTTCAGATTTCTTTTCTGTCCAGATCTTGATACACCATGTGAACAAGTCACCTCAAACACACGAGTTAATCTCCATGGCATAAAAAAACGCAACACTCTTCATGATATTCCTGTCTTAAAACAATGCTTGAATTGTTGCATTCTATAGAATGCTTTTGGGTATCAAAACCATGTTTGGTGTATCAGTGAAATTCTGAGAACTTCAGTAGTCTGTCATTTCCTAGCAGCAGGTTGAAGCCGTTTCTGTTGATTTCCTCTCTGCCTGTACTTGATCTTGATAAGAAGACGGCCGCCTGCTCACCTCATTGAGATGTCACATGGAGTTGAGTGACACTTATGGCACATTTACCACGCAGACTCACAAACCAATGCAAATTCATTGAAAAGGACATTTTTTGCTTTCTCTTTCAATATCTCTAATCTTGTCCTAAACTCATCAACAGAAGACTCCAAACTATTACACACAAATCAGTATGAAGGAATTACCTGTACGACACATTTATTCTTGCTCTAACATGTCTTTCTCATTCCCTGTCTCTTTCGCTTTTATGAGTAGAACTGCACACTGGGGGGAAACGCTGTGAATTGAAAGAAAACTCTTCTAAAACGTATTTTACTGTCATCTGTCGAAGCGTGGAGGAGATCGGGCTTACCTGAGATGGTGATCCTGGAGGTCTGAAGGGTTGAACTGAGCGAACGAGAGCAGCTCAGTTGACTTGTATAAGTCAGATGCGTCTCTGTGTGAATAAAGGAGTCTGTTGCATTCCGCCTTTTCTCTTTTGCTCCCCCCCCCTCCACCACTCACTCACTCTACCTCCTCATTCGCTCTCTGGCATTCTTGCCCTCCCTCTTTCAATCAAACTTTCTCTGCCATGCATGTCTTCTTTCCAACAGTTGTTGTCTTGCATATGGTAAAGTGTTGCCCTCTTTCTCTCTCTCTGTCTTTCCCTCAGAAATCACCATACTCTTTGATTCATAAATACAGCCCTGGTCACGTGACGCGATACTTCAAATATACAGGGCTTTTTTTAGAAACCACAGAATGCCTTTAGGGATGGAAAATCAGGGCCAGAAAGCTTAAGTTTCCCTCTCTCTGCCCCTCCACTGGTTCTGCTCTATCCGTCTATACGTCTCCCCCTATAGCATCTCTCCACCCCCCTCCAGCCCAGCCTTCTTCTGGGTGTCAGTTTCTACATCCCATTATCCTTCCATCTCCCCAAACTGCTTGCTCTGCTTTTCTCTTCCCCCTAATTATTTCCCTCTCATGCCATCATGATCTCTTTTGACTATTGTCCTTCTTTTTTTTTTCTTTCTGTTTCATACATTTCATGTTCACAACTAGACAGCTGTTCTATATCCATAAAGATTTTGTGTCATTATTTACCTTTCACAGAACGTTTTGTTTTATCAGTGTCAAGGACTTTTTAAAAATCGAAAGAACCTTTTGTTGAATTAAAGTTTTTAGGTTCTTCATGGAACCATCAATGTGGTCGTTTTATGTCTCCTTTGGGTTTTAATGAAGGTTTTGTTCTTTTAGTTTTTTTGTAAAAAAAATCTTCAAATTCTTCTTTTGAGTCATATCTTTCAATTAATTAGCTGATCCATTCACAGACTTAAGTTGTGGTCTATTCCTTAAACAAACTATTATATGTCTTCAGAGAATATAGCACAGTTGTAAGGACCATTTTTATGTTACTTTTATGCCGTTCTGCATCCTTTTTGAATCTTGAAGGTCAAATATGTATGGAAAAGAGACAGCAGAACAATTCTTCAGATTTTCTCCTTTAGTGTCGTCATATGCTTTTGGAATGGCATGAAGGAGAATAAAAGATTTGGGGGTGAACTGTTTCTTTAATCCTTGCTGTTGCATTTCACAGATGTTTCATAAAAAAATAAATAAATCAGGTGTCCTAAACCTGCAATGAAGGATATTAAATATGCAGTCACACATGCACAAATACACACATAAATGTTACCTTTATGTCATCATCACTCATACAAACACACACCTCCACAGATGTCTCTTCAAAAGACTGACCTTTGATTTCTATACTCTCTGGAGGACTCGTCTCTTGATTTCTGGTCTTCAGAAGGCTGCTTTGGTTCAGGTTTATTGTTATTCAGCATGTAGTACACTGAAAAAAATAATTTTGGATTTACATGATTTAATTGTGTACATCGGCCCCACATGAATCAATTAAGTTAAACATAATTTGTTCATGGAACTTCAACATCGTGGAATGAATACATTTTAAGTGACCCAATTAAGTAGTCTCAAAGTGAATTTTATATGGCTCCCTGACATGATTCAGGCATTTAATTTTATATATTCATTAATCCACTTCAATTTCATATATTTTAATGTTACACAACTGAATTATAATACTGCACTAGCTAGTTGACAAACTTTTAGATAGCAAAAGCAGGCATTAGCATCTTAAATGCTAAGCATTAAAAGCTCCTTCAGCAAAGCCGTTAAGACACTAGCTGTATTCGTCCACATCTTAAGCAAATGCTCCACTCTTCTCCACAATGGTCATTTAAATTCTTCTAATAATTCCAACATAAATGAATATTAAACTCAATCAAGTCTCCCCCTTTCTCATCTTGCTCAAATATACATAAAATAACACTTTTACATACAAAATAACAACATTTACTCTATCTTGATTTAGCCATATGCAAAGCATGCTGGGAACTAACAAGCCTGCCCAGTTTCAGTTAATACAACACAAATCATTTATATAATCTGAACACAAACGGATTAAGTAAACTTCAATTTGACTTATATTTAAGTGGACTGAACACAATACAAATTATGTTAGGAAAAGATGTACACTCACCTAAAGGATTATTAGCAATTATTGCAATTATCTAATCAACCAATCACATGGCAGTTGCTTCAATGCATTTAGGGGTGTGGTCCTGGTCAAGACAATATCCTGAACTCCAAACTGAATGTCAGAATGGGAAAGAAAGGTGATTTAAGCAATTTTGAGCGTGGCATGGTTGTTGGTGCCAGACGGGCCGGTCTGAGTATTTCACAATCTGCTCAGTTACTGGGATTTTCACGCACAACCATTTCTAGGGTTTACAAAGAATGGTGTGAAAAGGGAAAAACATCCAGTATGCGGCAGTCCTGTGGGCGAAAATGCCTTGTTGATGCTAGAGGTCAGAGGAGAATGGGCCAACTGATTCAAGCTGATAGAAGAGCAACTTTGACTGAAATAACCACCCGTTACAACTGAGGTATGCAGCAAAGCATTTGTGAAGCCACAACACGCACAACCTTGAGGCGGATGGGCTACAACAGCAGAAGACCCCACCGGGTACCACTCATCTCCACTACAAATAGGAAAAAGAGGCTACAATTTGCACAAGCTCACCAAAATTGGACAGTTGAAGACTGGAAAAATGTTGCCTGGTCTGATGAGTCTCGATTTCTGTTGAGACATTCAGATGGTAGAGTCAGAATTTGGCGTAAACAGAATGAGAACATGGATCCATCATGCCTTGTTACCACTGTGCAGGCTGGTGGTGGTGGTGTAATGGTATGGGGGATGTTTTCTTGGCACACTTTAGGCCCCTTAGTGCCAATTGGGCATCGTTTAAATGCCACGGCCTACCTGAGCATTGTTTCTGACCATATCCATCCCTTTATGACCACCATGTACCCATTCTCTGATGGCTACTTCCAGCAGGATAATGCACCATGTCACAAAGCTCGAATCATTTCAAACTGGTTTCTTGAACATGACAACGAGTTCACTGTACTAAAATGGCCCCCACAGTCACCAGATCTCAACCCAATAGAGCATCTTTGGGATGTGGTGGAACAGGAGCTTCGTGCCCTGGATGTGCATCCCACAAATCTCCATCAACTGCAAGATGCTATCCTATCAATATGGGCCAACATTTCTAAAGAATGCTTTCAGCACCTTGTTGAATCAATGCCACGTAGAATTAAGGCAGTTCTGAAGGCGAAAGGGGGTCAAACACAGTATTAGTATGGTGTTCCTAATAATCCTTTAGGTGAGTGTACACTGATCAGGCATAACATTATGAAGTGAATAACACTGATCATCTCTTCATCACCTGTTAGTGGGTGGGATATATTAGGCAGCAAGTGAACATTTTGTCATCAAAGTTGATGTGTTGATGTGAAGCAGAAAAAATGGGCAAGCGTAAGGATTTGAGCGAGTTTGACAAGGGCCACATTGTGATGGCTAGACGACTGGGTCAGAGCATCTCCAAAACTGCAGCTCTTGTGGGGTGTTCCCGGTCTGCAGTGGTCAGGATCTATCAAAAGTGCTCCAAGGAAGGAACAGTGGTGAACCGGCCACAGGGTCATGGGCGGCCAAGGCTCATTGATGCACGTGTGGAGCGAAGGCTGGCCCGTGTGGTCCGATCAAACAGACGAGCTACTGGAGCTCAAACTGCTCAAGAAGTTAATGCTGGTTCTGATAGAAAGGTGTCAGAATACACAGAGCATCTCAGTTTGTTGTGTATGGGGCGGCATAGCCGCAGACCAGTCAGGGTGCTCATGCTGACCCCTGTCCACCACCGAAAGCACCAACAGTGGCACGTGAGCATCAGAACTGGACCATGGAGCAATGGAAGAAGGTGGCCTGGTCTGATGAATCACGTTTTCTTTTACGTCACGTGGATGGCCGGGTGTGTGTGCGTGGCTTCCCTGGGGAACACATGGCACCAGGATGCACTATGGGAAGAAGGCGAGCTGGCGGAGGCAGTGTGATGCTTTGGGCAATGTTCTACTGGGAAACCTTGGGTCCTGCCATCCATGTGGATGTTACTTTGACACGTACCACCTACCTAAGCATTGTTGCAGACCATGTACAGCCTTTCATGGAAACGGTATTCGGAAACGGGCTGTTTTAGCAGCAAAAGGAGGACCAACACAATATTAGGAAGGTGGTCATAATTTTATGCCTGATCGGTGTATAATTAAATAATAATTCCACATGGTATACATTTGGGGCGTGTGAGGTTGTACTTGTAGTCTTGGTTATACCCCTCATCAGCTTGTTAGGATTGTGTCAGATAAGAAAGACAGACTACATTCACACTGTCAGTCCAAATATTTGTGAATCAGATTGGAATCTGGTCTAAATGATTGACTGTCCACACTGTGTATCACAGCTGTTCAAATCCGATTTGTCTTTCTTTTTCCAGAATATCAGCTATGATTTTTATGGCAATGAAACTGCGTTGGCAGACCTACACCAAAAAACTACATCAGCCCAAAATGTGCAACACAGTTAAAATGTGTAGCTCTGTCATATGAGGCAGCAGTAGAAATGTAGGAGGCTGGCTTTATTACCGTCTCAAAATTCAAAGAGACATGTAGACCAAGCCGACTGGCAGTATACTGTAATTTTCCACTCAAACTTCACTACAAAACAACAAAAAACTTCTGTTTGCAATAACTTCTGCATGTTCCCTACCCAAGCATTTACATGGCATGAGAAAGTGATAGGCAGAAAAGCTAAGCAAAATCCGATTAGAGCGGTCAGACGGATTTCCAGAAATCTGGAAAGAATTTCAAACCACATATATGTAACTTGAAATAGATTTGGAAATATTGTATTTCATGTGATATACTTTCTGTTCACACTTGCTAAATATGATTGGATTCCAAAAAAAATAATAATTCAGATTTGGACTGACTAGTCTGAACAAGGCTAAACAAAATGTGCAGAGTGATGGGTCGCCAGGACCGGATTGAGAACTACTGGTATAGGATGACCACATGACCTACTAAATCATGCCTAATAATCACATAAACCATGGATAAAGAAGATGTAGAGTATACAGTAGCTTTATATTAAACTGAAAAGTGTGTCAAAGTGACTCGATTGCAGTGAAAGCATTAAAAAAATTAATTAGGGAGAGAAAAATAATAAAATAAAAGAGCAGTGATGAAACATTGTTTGTTCTTTTCCCTCAAATTTGCATTATCTAAAAGGGTAGCTATGGTTTGCATGTGCAAATCGCTTTTATGGTCGATTAGAGTAGGACAAAGGAAACAGATCAAAGGAAATAGATGTGAGTGACCAAGGAAAATTAAATAATTTTTAACTGTGTAAGAGTGTATGCAGTTTGAAAGGTTGGAGCAGTTAGTGTTGTGTCAAAGAAGTGTGCAGAGAAACAGGGAGCATTGTGCATAAATGTGTGTGATCTAAGGTTTGTTTTCTTGCCAATGAAAGAGGAAACTATTGTGAATCTAAAAGTCGTAAACTACTAGCAATCATGCTTCTACATTTTTTTCATACTGTACATGGGCAGTTAAAGGGGTCATATAATGCCCCTCTTTACAAGATGTAAAATAAGTATCTGATGTCCCCGGAGTGTGTATTTGATTTATGTGTATTTTTAGTTCAAAATAACCCACAGATAATTTTTTATAGCATGTTAAAATAGTCACTTTTTGAGGTCAAAATAGGTTTAAAATAGTCTTATTTTATAGGTTTTTAATAGGTCTTTTGTGTGTATCCCTTTAAATGCAAATGAGCTGCTTCTCCTGGCCCCCAATAAGGAAGAGGGCGGAGCTTCAAGAGCTTGTTTTAGTAGCTCTGATTACATCACGCAGACACACACTGAAAATTTAAAAAACTGTTCAGGCTTTTGTGTTCAAACCGGAGTTGGACAACGATGGAGAGACTCAAGAAGAAGTGACAACATGTAGAATGAGACAGGACGTTTCTGAATGGTTAGTTGATGAATTTATGAGTTAACTATCTTCAAGTCATCGATTAGCATATTCTGTCATGATAATCTATAAATCGCTCATGTGGAAACTGTTGTAAGATGCACAGAGCCAGAGAATATATGCATGAAGATAGAACAGATATAGTTTAGTTTAATTACAGTTATAGCTGATGTTGTCATCTTGCTTTTATGTCATGATATTGCATTTGTGTTTGTACTGTATTGCAATATATGTGAAAGACGGATGAGACTGCTTGAGTGACTCCCAAATGTGCTTGACTACAACAACTCTTCCTCTTCTCAACATGGCCGTTGTTGTGTGTTCCAGAGGGCGGGGTTTTATTTAAATTTTAGGGTTTTTGATCTCCCTAACCCGTGAATAAGCTCATTGTAGTCCCTAGCAGCCTTTTGTTGTAGTCCTTAAAAAGCGATTTCTATAAAATAATATATATCCCTTTGCTTTGAACTTTGAGCGTCGTAATTTTGCAGATGTTGTTTATGCTCGAACAGCAACAGCACTAGCTAAAGTTAAAGTCAAATCATAATGACCCCTTTAAAAATAATGTTAGTGAACAATTTTTAATCACCATGATTTTAATGTACATATGTACATTATGTCTATAAAAGGGAACATATATATTTTATTTACTGTGAATTGATTTCTTTTTCATGTTTTACAAATTAATTTTAAAAGTGTTTTCTTCCAAACAATATATGAGCTTCAAATTTACATGCATAATACTTAATTAGTTATATTAGAATTCGTTAAACTCTCATTTTGTGTCAATAAATCATAAATATTTCTTCTTTATTTTACATTATAACATTTTATGTGTGTTACCTTTAAAAAACTTGAACTATTCTGTTTATTTCTAGGTTTAGATTTTCAAAGCGGTCTCAGACATATGGACCACTGTATTTACCTGCTAGTTTGCAGAGTGGATTAATTGGGCATGACAGAAGCTTTCCTGGACACATCAGCATAAGTAACAAGTATTCTTGTGCCATAAATATGGAATTAAAGAATATAACCGATCTATACAGATCTATACAGATCTATACAGATCAAAAACAAATATATAAGGGCAAGGAAAATAACAGAATAAAGGAAAGTACGGTTGAGTGAGTTTTTAGAGAACATAAAATGGGGCCCCGTTTGGAAGCGAGTGGAGGAGAAACCGCAGAATGGAGTGAGCCTCAGGCTGAAGGAGGAAAAAAGAGAAGTGTGTGTGTGTGTCTGTGTGTGTGTGTGAGACACAGTAGGCTTTAATCAACAGCAAGTTGTCTGTAATGAGATCACTACACAGTCCACACAGATTGATGTCATGTGAAGTTCTGTGTGTGCATGTCTGTGTGTGTGTGTTTGCATATGCATCAACACACCGACAACAACACACAAGCATACATAGACAAAGACGTTAAGCAGAATGTAAACGTGTCGTACTCAAAAGTCCAAAACCATGCACAGTCGGGGGCAAACACACAAAGAGCACACTGTGCTGCGTTTAAATGGACCTGGCAAGAACAAGAGGAGAAAATTAGATAGAATTGGTGAGAGAGAGAGAGAGAGAGAGAGAGAGAGAGAGAGAGAGAGAGAGAGAGAGAGAGAGAGAGAGAGAGAGAGAGAGTTTTTAGTTTGTGGGTTATAAAGTTAAGCTCACATCCTAACCAATGAAAGAGCACATTCATTGTGCAGACGCCCAAATGTGAAGTCATTTGTACATTTCCACTGCCATGGAAACACACACAAACCCGTTAATTACTTCATGCATGTTGACACAAGGCCATGTGCTCCTATACACAGTCCCATACACTCATATAAGTGTTAGGGGTGAACGGTGCATGTATTCTCTTTCGGTTCGGCACGCATGTGTACCGAACGAATGCAGTGTAGCCTACATAACCTAGGCCTATATCTTAGGGTTGTATCCTTATCTGTAAATGTTAGAAATTCTTGTGAGTATTTCCATTTTGCATAAAGGCTTGATGCAACAACACAGTGTTTGGGTAGTTTTTGTGTCAGCTAGATCCTGGGTCAGACGTAACAACCTAGTGTTTGGGTAGTTTCTGTGTAACCCAGATCCTGGGTCAGATGTAACAACCCGGTGTTTGGGTAGTTTTTGTGTTGCCCAGATCCTGGGTCAGACGTAACAACCCGGTGTTTGGGTAGTTTTTGTGTTGCCCAGATCCTGGATCAGACGTAACAACCCAGTGTTTGGGTAGTTTCTGTGTAACCTAGATCCTGGGTCAGACGTAACAACCTAGTGTTTGGGTAGTTTCTGTGTAACCCAGATCCTGGGTCAGATGTAACAACCCGGTGTTTGGGTAGTTTTTGTGTTGCCCAGATCCTGGGTCAGACGTAACAACCCGGTGTTTGGGTAGTTTTTGTGTTGCCCAGATCCTGGGTCAGACGTAACAACCCGGTGTTTGGGTAGATTTTGTGTCAGCTAGATCCTGGGTCAGACGTAACAACCCAGTGTTTGGGTAGTTTCTGTGTAACCTAGATCCTGGGTCAGACATAACAACCCAGTGTTTGGGTAGTTTCTGTGTAACCCAGATCCTGGGTCAGATGTAACAACCCAGTGTTTGGGTAGTTTTTGTGTTACCCAGATCCTGGATCAGACGTAACAACCCAGTGTTTGGGTAGTTTCTGTGTAACCTAGATCCTGGGTCAGACGTAACAACCCAGTGTTTGGGTAGTTTTGTGTGTCAGCAGATCCTGGGTCAGATGTAACAACCCAGTGTTTGGGTAGTTTTGTGTTGCCCAGATCCTGGGTCAGACGTAACAACCCGGTGTTTGGGTAGTTTTTGTGTTGCCCAGATCCTGGGTCAGACGTAACAACCCGGTGTTTGGGTAGATTTTGTGTCAGCTAGATCCTGGGTCAGACGTAACAACCCAGTGTTTGGGTAGTTTCTGTGTAACCTAGATCCTGGGTCAGACGTAACAACCCAGTGTTTGGGTAGTTTCTGTGTAACCCAGATCCTGGGTCAGATGTAACAACCCAGTGTTTGGGTAGTTTTTGTGTTACCCAGATCCTGGATCAGACGTAACAACCCGGTGTTTGGGTAGTTTTTGTAGTTTTTCAGTATTTTCACGTGATGGAAACAACTGATGCCTTGCCCTTAGATAAAATGTTATGATTTTATTCAGAAAGATACAGAATATAAATAATTAGGGTGTCAAAATATGTTCTCAGAACTGTACACTGATTGTTTATGGACAGAGTCAGTCACAGCCATATTTCGGCTACGAGAGAAACGCAGGGCTGCGGTCTGAAGTTAGAAGTTCCCCCGCTGAACACAACACAAGCTCCGGAACGAGATCCAGCGCCATTACGGTGGAAACGGGACAAAAGAGACCGCTTGATTACAGTTGAATTACTTCTAAATGTTTCATTTTTGTCTTCTACTATTTGTTAAACGTTGTAGGCAATATGTATTAAAAACTACATAAAATATGAGCGTTTCAACCAGTAATGTATTAGTAAATGTTGAAATTAACATTAACAAAGATAAATACAGTAAATGCTTTATAAGTGCAGTTCATCATTAGTTCCTGCCAGCAACGTGCCAACAATGCTCCTGAACACACCTGATTTTCAGAACAGCAGAAACTAGACCAGAAACTAGACTGGAAATACATTAACTGGTCCAAGCTAGTCTTTTCAGCAGGGAGCCACCTGGCAACACCTTAGCAACATGCAAATAAATCACTCTGATCACCTTAGTAACCACAAAGCAACAATCTAGCAATAACCCACAATAGTGTGGCATCATATGGTTCCATTTTTACGTGGGCAAACACACATTTTCAGAAAAAGTAGGGCCTAAGAGTGTACTCACACTAGGCAATCTGAACCGTGCCTGGGCGCATTTGACCCCCAAAGTCTGGTTCAGTTGACTAGTGTGAATGCTCTATACCGTGCCCAGGCGTGGTTCGTTTAGGCCAACAGAGTGGTAACACCAAATTATTACTATATGGATACACTTTTGAATTAATTCAAGTATATAACGATCCTGGTTCAGCTTATTGATGAACATGAATTGTAGTTTGTTAGGCTGCATTAGCTAGGTCAGCCGGAACCGGGAACACTTCCCATAACACCTGATGTACTCGTTACATCATAAGAAGAATGGCATCTACGCTAATGTGAGTCTCTCTGTTTATCCCGAGGTTTACTGCAGTCAGCCGGATCCGGGCTGTATCCAGATCAGATGGTGGACCTGCACCTGGACATGACCAATGCATCCCTGAAGTGTCTGCAGAGAGATTCAAGATTCAAGAGTTTTATTTGTCACATACAGTTATATACAGAATATACAACCGGCAGTGAAATGTAAACAGGTCCGCTCCATGGACAGTGCAAATTCACAGTTAAAAACACAAGGAGGAAATTATAATAGAAATAGAATAAAAAGTACTATATATATATATATATATATATACACTCACCTAAAGGATTATTAGGAACACCATACTAATACTGTGTTTGACCCCTTTCACCTTCAGAACTGCCTTAATTCTACATGGCATTGATTCAACAAGGTGGTGAAAGCATTCTTTAGAAATGTTGGCCCATATTGATAGGATAGCATCTTGCAGTTGATGGAGATTTGTGGGATGCACATCCAGGGCACGAAGCTCCCATTCCACCACATCCCAAAGATGCTCTATTGGGTTGAGATCTGGTGACTGTGGGGGCCATTTTAGTACAGTGAACTCACTGTCATGTTCAAGAAACCAATTTGAAATGATTCAAGCTTTGTGACATGGTGCATTATCCTGCTGGAAGTAGCCATCAGAGAATGGGTACATGGTGGTCATAAAGGGATGGACATGGTCAGAAACAATGCTCAGGTAGGGCGTGGCATTTAAACGATGCCCAACTGGCACTAAGGGGCCTAAAGTGTGCCAAGAAAACATCCCCCACACCATTACACCACCACCACCAGCCTGCACAGTGGTAACAAGGCATGATGGCTCCATGTTCTCATTCTGTTTACGCCAAATTCTGACTCTACCATCTGAATGTCTCAACAGAAATCGAGACTCATCAGACCAGGCAACATTTTTCCAGTCTTCAACTCTCCAATTTTGGTGAGCTTGTGCAAATTGTAGCCTCTTTTTCCTATTTGTAGTGGAGATGAGTGGTACCCGGTGGGGTCTTCTGCTGTTGTAGCCCATCCACCTCAAGGTTGTGCGTGTTGTGGCTTCACAAATGCTTTGCTGCATACCTCGGTTGTAATGAGTGGTTATTTCAGTCAAAGTTGCTCTTCTATTAGCTTGAATCAGTCAGCCCATTCTCCTCTGACCTCTAGCATCAACAAGGCATTTTCGCCCACAGGACTGCCGCATACTGGATGTTTTCCCTTTTCACACCATTGTTTGTAAACCATAGAAATGATTGTGCGTGAAAATCCCAGTAACTGAGCAGATTGTGAAATACTCAGACCGGCCCGTATGGCACCAACAACCATGCCACGCTCAAAATTGCTTAAATCACCTTTCTTTTCCATTCTGACATTCAGTTTGGAGTTCAGGAGATTGCCTTGACCAGGACCACACCCCTAAATGCATTGAAGCAACTGCCATTGATTGGTTGATTAGATAATTGCATTAATGAGAAATTGAACAGGTGTTCCTAATATTCCTTTAGGTGAGTATATATATATATATATATATATATATATATATATATATATATATATATATATATATATATATATATATATATATATATATAAATTATAAATAAATCAAGTCAAGTAGAAAAAATAAAAACAAAGAAGTGGAATAAAATAAGTGAAGTAAACTGCAGTGAGTAAACTGTAGACTTATAAATATGTGGTTAACAAATGTACAAAGAAGTATAATGTGCAAACAGGTTTATAACAGGTTGTTACACAGTAACAACGAGAACAGAAAGTGCAGTGCAATGTCAGTATATCGATGGTCACGTGATGTTAAGTGACTGAGTTCAGGAGTCTGATGGCCTGGGGGAAGAAGCTCCTCCTGAGTCTCTCAGTTTTGGCCATCAGGCTTCGGAAGCGCTTACTAGATGGCAGCAGCGTGAAATGAGGGTTTGCAGGGTGATTAGAGTCCTTGATGATCTTAGTAGCTCTACCTTTGCAGCGTTTGGTGTAGACGTCCTGCAGAGACGGGAGAGCTGACCCTGAGATACGCTCGGATAAGCGCACTACTCTTTGCAGGGCTTTGCGGTCATGACTGGTGCTGTTCCCATACCACGCTGTGATGCACAGAGTTAATACACTTTCTATCGCCCCTAAATAGAAAGTTTTCAGGATAGCTGGTGAAACCCTGAATTTCCTCAGTTGGCGCAGGTGGTACAGTCTTTGCCTGGCTTTTTTCACCTGTGTCTGAATGTGAGCAGTCCAGGTCAGGTCCTCGGAGATGTTCACACCCAGGTACTTGAAGCTGCTCACTCTCTCTACTGGTGACCCGCTGATCATGAGGGGGGAGTATGTCCGTTGCTGTCTCTTCCTGAAGTCCACAATCAGTTCTTTGATCTTGCCAACATTCAGGGAGAGACAGTTGTCCTGGCACCATGATGTTAGTTGCTCCACCTCGTCCAAGTATGCCGTCTCATTGTTGTTCTCAAATGAGGCCCAGGACAACAGTATCATCAGCAAATTTGATGATAGCGGTGAAGCTGTGTGTGGACAAACAGTCATGCGTGTAGAGAGAGTAGACCAGGGGACTCAGGACACAGCCCTGTGGAGCTCCCACACTCAGGGTGATGGAGATGGAGGTGAACTGGCCTACTCTCACCACCTGAGGCCTGCCAGTGAGGAAGTCTTCAATCCAGTGGCAGAGAGAAGGATTCAGGCCGAGATCCAGGAGTTTGGCGGTTAGCTTAATGGGAACTATGGTGTTAAAGGCTGAGCTATAGTCAATAAATAGCAGCCTTGCGTAGTTCCCACTTTTGCTGTCGATGTGAGTGAGGGAGGAGTGGAGGACATGTGAGATGGCATCTTCAGTCGATCTATTGGGACGATAGGCAAACTGAAGAGGGTCCAAAGTGTCAGGAATGAAGGAGCAAATGGAGTCTCTCAAAGACCTTCATGACTATAGACGTGAGACGTTACTGTTCTTAGGGACAGGGAGAGCATGTAAATTAAACTCCCCCTGTAAATGCTGCATCAACACGACATCCTTATTAAACCTGTCTCCGGCATGATGACTACAATCTTTCGAACAATCTTACGAATATCTATTTACCTAATATGAATTAAGACCTGCAATGTTGCCAGAATTATAATTATACACTGTTTGTTCGTCGGCCAGAGGAGAACTGGCATCCCGACTGAACCTGGTTTCTCCCAAGGTTTTTTTCTCCATTCTGGCCCTGAAGGAGTTTTGGTTCCTTGCCACCGTTGCCTTTGGCTTTAGGCTTGCTCAGTTGGTACACCTAAATTTCATCTATATTACCGATCTGCCCGCATTGACACTATATGATAATTGAAATTAGCTGGATAACATCACCTTTTTCTCCAGAGCGGCTGTACAGCCGAATCAAATTCTGTTGCATTATTTTCCTGTTAACACTGTGAAGCTGCTTTGAAACAATTGGACTTGTAAAAAGCGCTATATAAATAAAGATGATTTGATTTGATTTAAAGCTGCAAACGTGCAGTGCAGTCAAGTGAAAATTGCTGCACGGCATAAATGATAAATCTATTAGACAGTCTATTAGCGAAAGTGCTTTTCTTTCTGTCTTCTTCAAAACGAAAAGTTGCATTTTGACTGACGTGAGCGTGCTCCGGCCCGTTACGTTAAGTGCAATGTGAGTGCAGGCCAGCGGGGGAGGGGGGAAGGGGGACAATCGCGCTCGGGCACGGTACAAGGCAGCCATGCCTAGTGTGAATACACCCTAAATCTAGTTTACGGTTCAGAATGGATATTACATGTACATGTGTAACTACATGTGTTTGGTGAGACAAAAACTTTCTCAAATTAGCTAGTGATGTCATCACGAACCTGCCATGACCTCACGTCTGTCAACTACCATTACTGTCAGATTCCCGTCTGCTTTGCAGTCATTCTTCTTTCTTGCCATTTTCCCTCACCTAAGCCTCCACTACTTTCCACTCCTCCATCTGTAATGGAACATCTATTTTTGCTCGAGTCGCCTCACAGTCGAGAGAAAGATGGTTACCACAGTCTTTCTGTTTTTACTCTGCTCTTTTTTCTCTTTCTCTCTCTCTCTCTCTCTCTCTCTCTCTCTCTCTCTGTAGCTTTTTGTCTTTCTCTGTCTCTCTCACAATGATTGAATTACCATAAGTTTGTAGCCATGCCAAAATGTGCCAGGTTGTTCTGATTAAGATAGACATCATAAAAGTTTTAAAAACTCCAAATTATTAGAAGAGAGAGAGAGAGAGAGAGAGAGAGAGAGAGAGAGAACAAAAAAGGACAAGGAGGAGTTTGAATAATGGAAAAGCAGTTTGATGCACATATGGAAACAATTGTACAATTTCTGCCGTTTCTGCCAGGAGCATGAGTTTAAAATCACCACTAGAGAGACGCTGTCCTCTAATCCATTAGTCCATTAACCACTGCCTCAGGCCTTCTGATCCGAAACAATTTTATTAGTTTTTTATTGTTGTTGTTTTTATTGATTTACACAAAAATTACAGTAAATTAAAATAAACAGTCTAACACAAAAATTATAAAAAAATAACCTGTTTGTGATGATGACGTGATGATGTTTTTTTTATTTTTTATTTTTTTAATTGCGAATGTGACCTTTGACACCACAGACTGAATTGAATGAAGCATTGACTGGTCATTGGTCGACCTAAATTGGTATTATCTAATTGCGCTCTTTAATTTAACAGCTGATTGGTTGATTGTAATCCATTACATCCCTTTCTGTCAAAGTTATCTGACATTATCAAGATGAATTTGTTCTGACACAGTTCAACTCTGAGTTCCTGTCATATTTTATTACCATTTTCTAAACTATAGTGAATAAACTGTGATAATGTAAGAAAGTGTTGAAGGTGTCTGAATACATTTGGGTTTGTATATTTCCAAAAGGAGGTCAGGCGGTCAAAATACGGTAGGGTCATATTGTGAAATGATGTAACAGTTCTCATAATGGACTTTAAAATGTGTTTCTTTTATTTCTGTTTTATTCAGATCCATCCCAATAACGAAAATAAAGTTCCTCAGAAATATAAAATTTCTAGTAAATAAATACAGCATAATTTAGCTCCTTTTTGAGCATTACAAATCTTGATTAAAATGATCTCCATATTCTGAATTTCGGCACCAAATGTTGATATGGTTGGACTTAGATATGCTACTCTATTTCACCTACTATTATTGCTGCTGCTGTTATTATTGCTGCTGCTGCTGTTATTGTGCTGCTGCTGCTGTTATTGTTGCTGCTGTTATTGTTGCTGCTGCTGTTATTATTGCTGCTGCCGCTGTTATTATTGCTGCTGTTATTGTTGCTGCTGCTGTTATTATTGCTGCTGCTGCTGTTATTGCTGCTGCTGTTATTGTTGCTGCTGCTGTTATTATTGCTGCTGCTGCTGTTATTGCTGCTGCTGTTATTGTTGCTGTTGCTGTTATTATTGCTGCTGCTGCTGTTATTGTTGCTGCTGTTATTGCTGCTGCTGCTATTATTGCTGCTGCTGCTGTTATTGTTGCTGCTGCTGTTATTATTGCTGCTGCTGCTGTTATTGCTGCTGCTGTTATTGTTGCTGCTGCTGTTATTATTGCTGCTGCTGCTGTTATTGCTGCTGCTGTTATTGTTGCTGCTGCTGTTATTATTGCTGCTGCTGCTGTTATTGCTGCTGCTGTATATAACTGTATATAACTGTGTATGTGACAAATAAAACTCTTGAATCTTGAATCTTGCTGTTATTGTTGCTGCTGCTGCTGTTATTGCTGCTGCTGTTATTGTCGCTGCTGCTGCTGTTATTGCTGCTGCTGTTATTGCTGCTGCTGCTGTTATTGTTGCTGCTGCTGTTATTGTTGCGGCTGCTGCTGTTATTGCTGCTGCTGTTATTGTTGCTGCTGCTGTTATTATGCTGCTGCTGTTATTGTTGCTGCTGCTGTTATTGTTGCTGCTGCTGTTATTATTGCTGCTGCTGCTGTTATTGTTGCTGCTGTTATTGTTGCTGCTGCTGCTGTTATTGCTGCTGCTGTTATTGTCGCTGCTGTTGCTGTTATTGCTGCTGCTGTTATTGCTGCTGCTGCTGTTATTGTTGCTGCTGCTGTTATTGTTGCGGCTGCTGCTGTTATTGCTGCTGCTGTTATTGTCGCTGCTGCTGCTGTTATTGCTGCTGCTGCTGCTGTTATTGTTGTTGCTGCTGCTGTTATTGTTGCTGATGTTATTCAAGAGATTCAAGAGTTTTATTTGTCACATACACAGTTATATACAGAATATACAACCGGCAGTGAAATGTAAACAGGTCCGCTCCATGGACAGTGCAAATTCTGATTTAAAAACACAAGGAAGAAATTATAATAGAAATAGGATATAAAAAAAAGTACTCTCTATATATATATATATATATGTCTATATCTGTAGAATTATAAATAATCAAGTCAAGAGAAAAAAAAAAGGTAACAAATAAGGATAAAGTGGAATAAAATAATTGAAGTAGACTTTGCAGTGAGTAAACTGTAGACTTATAAATATGTTGTTAACAAATGTATAAGAGTATAATGTGCAAACAGGTTTATGACAGGTTGTTACACAGTAACAACGAGAACAGAAAGTGCAGTGCAATGTCAGTGTATCGATGTTTATCCTGACGTGAAGTCACGTGATGTTAAGTGACTGAGTTCAGGAGTCTGATGGCCTGGGAAGAAGCTCCTCCTGAGTCTCTCAGTTTTGTCCATCAGGCTTGAGCGCTTACCAGATGGTAGCAGCGTGAAATGAGGGTTTGCAGGGTGATTAGAGTCCTTGATGATCTTGGTAGCTCTACCTTTGCAGCGTTTGGTGTAGAAGTCCTGCAGAGACGGGAGAGCTGACCCTGAGATGCGCTGGATAAAACCGCACTACTCTTTGCAGGGCTTTGCGGTCATGACTGGTGCTGTTCCCATACCACGCTGTGATGCACTGAGTTAAAACACTTTCTATCGCCCCTAAATGAAAGTTTTCAGGATAGCTATGAAACCCTGAATTTCCTCAGCTGGCGCAGGTGGTACAGTCTTTGCCTGGCTTTTTCACCTGTGTCTGAATGTGAGCAGTCCAGGTCAGGTCCTCGGAGATGTTTACTCCTAGGTACTTGAAGCTGCCTCACTCTCTCTACTGGTGACCCGCTGATCATGAGGGGGAGATGTTGCTGTCTCTTCCTGAAGTCCACAATCATTTCTTTGGTCTTGCCAACATTCAGAGAGAGACAGTTGTCCTGGCACCATGATGTTAGATGCTCCACCTCGTCCAAGTATGCCGTCTCATTGTTGTTGGAAATGAGGCCCAGGACAACAGTATCATCAGCAAATTTGATGATAGAGGTGGAGCTGTGTGTGGACAAACAGTCATGCGTGTAGAGAGAGTAGAGCAGGGGGCTCAGGACACAGCCCTGTGGAGCTCCCACACTCAGGGTGATGGAGGTGGAGGTGGACTGGCCTATTCTCACCACCTGAGGCCTGCCAGTGAGGAAGTCCTCAATCCAGTGGCAGAGAGAAGGATTCAGGCCGAGATCCAGGAGTTTGGAGGTTAGCTTGGTGGGAACTATGGTGTTAAAGGCTGAGCTATAGTCAATAAATAGCAGTCTTACGTAGTTCCCACTTTTGCTGTCGATGTGAGTGAGGGAGGAGTGGAGGACATGAGAGATGGCATCTTCAGTCGATCTATTGGGACGATAGGCAAACTGAAGAGGGTCCAAAGTGTCCAGGAATGAAGGCGCAAATGGTGTTTTTAATGAGTCTCTCAAAAGACCTTCATGACTATAGACGTGAGAGCCACTGGACGATAGTCATTTAGGCAAGAGGGTTTACTGTTCTTAGGGACAGGGATGATGGTGGATTTTTTGAAGGAGGTGGGGACCACAGATGTAGCGAGGACTCATTAAAGATAGATGTAAAATGCAACCCGGTGAGCTGATCAGCACAGGACCAAAATAGCAGAACACGACCTGAAATACCATCCGGCCCAGCAGCTTTCCTGGCGTCCACACGCTTGAGTGCTCTCGAACTTCATCCTCCGAGACAGAGATCACGTGATTGTTGCTGCTCTGAGTAATTTCCTCTAACGCGCCACTTGGCGGAGTCGCGTTGTCGCTGTTACAGTCAAAGCGAGCATAGAAAGAGTTTAACTCGTTCACGAACAACGGATCAGCGTTCACCTCTGCAGAGGATTTAGATCCAAAGGAGCAGATGGACCTCAGACCTTGCCACATGCGCCGCGAGTCGTTGAGTTGGAAATGAGACTCCACTCGGTCTTTATAACGGAGTTTTGCGGCTTTAACTGCTCGTCTGAGAGCATAGCAGGACGATCTGTATTCATTCATATTCCTGAATGGAGACCGGCGTTGTAAGCAGCAGTGCGTCGCGTTCACTGCCTGCGCGGATTGAATTGTCCACCACGGTTTCTGATTTGAGAAGGACGTTATTGTTATTGTTTGGCGTGGCTTGCTCTGTAAGCGTGTTGATGAAGCAAAGCGCCACGTCTGTGAACTCGCTTCACGCCAGCTGAACTCGCTGCTGCCCAATCCACATCGCCCAGAGCTGCCTGTAGCGCGGTCTCTGAGTGGGGTGACCAACGCTTAACTTCCCGCCTCACCGGGGTTCCTGGAGGAGCTTTTGTTTGTATTCGGGAGTGAGGAAAATGGCGGCATGATCCGATTTGCCAAGCGCTGGAAGTGACCGCGCTTTAGGGCGTTCTTAAACGGAGAGTAGCAGTGATCCAGTGTGTTTGCTCCTCGTGTGGGGCAGGAGGCGTGCTGGTGAAAGTTTGGCAGGACTTTCTTTAGGTTTGCTTTGTTAAAATCGCCGCGACAATGAATGCAGCGTCCGGGATGTTGGTTTATGACGCCGCTGGCAACCTCATGAAGGCCAGATAAAGCCAGCGCTGTGTCTGCCTGCGGTGGGATAAACAAGCGGTCGCGACAACCGCAGAAAACTCCTAGGCAGATAGAATGGGCGGCAGATGATTGTTAAATGTTCCAGATGAGGTGAGCAGGACCGCGAGAGAATGGTGATGTTCCTGGGATCGCACCATTTCTTGTTGATCATGAAACACACCCACCGCCTTTGATTTACCGGCCTCGGCTGTTCTGTCCATCCGAAAAACAGAGAAGTTCTCCGACGGCGTCACAGCTGTGTCCGGGACCGCGGCGTGAGCCATGTTTCAGACAAACAATAGATATTACAGTCTCTCATGTCCCGTTGAAAACTTATCCTGGCTCTAAGATCGTCCATCTTATTATCCAAGGATTGAACATTTGCTAGAAGAATGCTCGGGAGGAGGTCTGAATGCCCTTTTCCTCAGTCTGTTACGGATACCAGCACGTTTCCCACGGTGTTTCTTTGTTCTCGCCGCTGGCTCTGGCCATTGTTCAACTCGGCGTTATGCGAAGAATCTCAGATGGCCACAGAGGATCGCGAAAAGTGTCCTGAAACAGTCCAGTGTAGAGGTAACCAATGTCCAAAAGAGTTTTGCTGTCGTAGTAGATCAATGCAGATGATAAGTTTGTAAAAACTGAGAGTAAAAGAAAGTAAAATAGTAAATAAAAGCACAGTCTTCGCGGAGCGACCTGAACAGCGACCAAACACAGCGGCGCCATTTTGAATATTGTTGCTGCTGCTGCTGTTATTGCTGCTGCTGCTGTTATTGTTGCTGCTGCTGTTATTGCTGCTGCAGCTGTTATTGTTGCTGCTGCTGTTGTTGTTGCTGCTGCTGTTATTGTTGCTGCTGTTATTGTTGATGCTGCTGTTATTGCTGCTGCTGCTGTTATTGTTGCTGCTGCTGTTATTGTTGCTGTTGCTGCTGCTATTTATTGTTGCTGCTGTTATTGTTGTTGCTTTTATTGCTACTGGTGTTATTGCTGCTGCTGTTATTGTTGCTGTTGTTATTGCTGGTGCTGTTGTTATTGCTGGTGTTGCTGTTATTGTTGCTGCTGCTGTTATTATTGTTGATGCTGTTATTGCTGCTGCTGTTATTGTTGCTGTTGTTATTGCTGGTGCTGCTGTTATTGTTGCTGCTGCTGCTATTATTCCTGCTGCTGCTGTTATTATTGCTGGTGTTGCTGCTGCTGTTATTGCTGATGCTATTATTGCTGCTGTTGCTGCTGCTATTTATTGCTGCTGCTGTTATTGTTGCTGCTTTTATTATTGCTGCTTTTATTATTGCTGCTGTTATTGTTGTTGCTGCTGCTGCTGCTGTTATTAGGGGCTAAGCAACGAAGGTGCGAAGGCACCTATTGAAATCGTTGGCATTCTTCTTCTTCTTCTTCTTCTTCTTCCGCTCTGGGAGTCTATGGCAGCCCATAGAACCGCTTGCGGGAAAGTTGTGAAATTTGGTACACTTATAGAGGGCAGTACCAATAGTAACCACACCAAATTTGGAGTCTCTAACTCATTCCCTCTAGCACCACCAACTGTCCAAACTTTCACTCATATTTATGCTAATAACTTTTGAGCCATAATAGTTAAACAAAATTATTTTTTCCTTTGATTCCTTGGCTCAAGCCGATTCGATGTAACCTATGTTCCTCTATGCAAATTTCCCTGCCATTTTGAATTTTCGGAAAAACCTTTTTCAAACTCCTCCTAGGCCGCTGGTCCGATTTGCACGAAAATTGAAACAGATCATCTTCAGACCATGCTGACAAAAAGTTCTGGAATTCAAGTTGATTCATCAAATCGTTTTTCGATAAACGCATGAACAAATTTTACGTAGAGGTTGCAAAAATACAAATAAGGCTATATCTCCGCAACGCTTTATCGCATTCAAACCAAACTTGGTACATGTCATCACAAGCATGACATGAGGCAACATGCAGTGTTTCGGCGCAGTGCCACCTACTGGTCCGGAGATACGAAAAATAGCAATTTTTGCTTATAACTTCTGAACCTTTTGGACATCATGCCGAGTCAACTGATATCCGATTGTCCCATATCGGCCATTTTGGCTGTCAGCCATTTTGAATTATGTGCTAAAATGCTGTATTTTATGAACACATGAACGGATTGTTATGAAACTCGTTGCCGAGTCCAACGATATCAGACTTGCCAGGTTTCGACATACGGTTTGTGCAGCCTTGTAATTTAGCGCTTAAAAAACGTTAGCTGATATCTTTGAAACCGTTAGTCCGATCGAGACGAAACCAGCATCAGAAGTTCGAAAACATAGGTCGATAGCTATGTGCTAATGCCCAAATGTCAAAATATTGATAGTAAGGGGTAGTAAAATCCAATCTAAGTCAGGTGTCAGTCATTTTTTACATGTTCTTTCATATAAATGTCTATAACTCCAAAACAAAATTAGATATTTTCACCAAAATTGACACACACATGTATGAGCTCACTCCGAGGACACACAAAAAATGGTAGGAATTTGCCTCTTGGTGGCGCTATAATAGAACAAAACATGAAATTTCCATTGACTACAATGCAGTATTATGATATAAAATTCTAATGCTATATTTTACGAATGCATTAGGATATCGTTACAAAAGTATGTGTCTTCCACACCATGCCCTAAAGTTACTCAAAATGTTTCGGGGCAGCGCCACCTTGTGGTCAAAGGTTATAACAAAATTTATATTTATAATTATAATTTATAATTTATAAGTTATTAGCATTTAAAAAATGCTAATAACTTTTGAATAAATTAGCCTATTATAATGAAACTGGTCATAATACATTCCTTGGCTGATGCTGAGAACATAGATACCAATTTTGCCATATTTGGTCAAACCTGTCCTCCATCTCCTATTTGTAAAAAACCTACTTTTTCAAACTCGTCCTACAGTCCCTGAGAAAAGTCTTGTCGCTTTTCTACAAATTGACCTGAAGTGCCGCTGAAATGTATTTCTAATCAAGATTTTTTTTACAAGAAATGGCTCGTTTTAATCCCAACAGTTTTTGTAATAATGTTTCAGTGCAAAACGAAACTGTCAGAAAGTATTCTAATATTCACAGCTTGGTAAAGCCCATTGAGTCAATTTTTGCAAAGACATAAGAGTTGTCGCCTTTTCATATGAGCTTCACCTGTGACTAATAATGGATCAGTTAGGTCTCAGGTGTGTATAAAAAGAACCCCAGTACACTAGACCTTCACATCAACTGCAACGAGACCTCTGCAAACATGCCTAAGAGTCACCCTGAGACTAAAGTTTTGGTTATCAAGAGGCTGAAGACCAGATCCACTGCTGATGTGGCCATTTGTTGGCTCGAAAATCCAAGGCCAGCCCATTTTCCACTGCAGCAGAGCTCCACGAGACCCGGTCACCTGAAGTCCCTGTGTCAACCAGAACAGTTTGTCGGATTCTGTCTCGAAATGGCCTCCATGGTCGAATCAGTGCCCAGAAGCCAACACTAAACAAAAGACAATTGAAAAACTGTGTCTCATTTGCCAAGGCCCACAGCCTGCTAAAAGGATGGGCGCTGGAAAAGTGTCAGAAGGTGGATTTTTCAGATGAATCTTCTGTTGAATTACACCACAGTCGCCGCAAATATTGCAGGAGACCTACTGGAGCCCGCATGGATCCGAGATTCACCCAGAAAACAGTGAAGTTTGGTGGCGGAAAATCATGGTCTGGGGTTACATCCAGTATGAGGGTGTGCGAGAGATCTGCAGGGTGGAAGGCAATATCAATAATCTAAAATACCAAGAAATCTTAGCTACCTCTTATATTCCCAACCATAAAAGAGGCCAAATTCTGCAGCAGGATGGTGCTCCATCGCATACTTCCATCCCCACATCAAAGTTCCTCAAGGCGAAGAAGATCAAGATGCTCCTGGATTGGCCAGCCCAGTCACCAGACATGAACATCATTAAGCATATGTGGGGTAGGATGAAAGAGGAAGCATGGAAGACGAAACCAAAGAATATTGATGAACTCTGGGAGGCATGCAAGACTGCTTTCTTTGCTATTCCTGATGACTTCATCAATAAATTGTATGAATCCTTGCCAAACCACATGGATGCAGTCCTTCAAGCTCATGGAAGTCATACAAGATATTACATTTGGATCTCACAGCACCACTACTTAATTTGCTGACATATTTTTGTATTTGCAGTAAATTTGTTCAATTTCTGTATAGGCGACAAAACTTTTGTCTTGCCAAAGGTCAAATTTTCTGTCTTGATTAAATGATAAATCTTTTTTAAGTGAAACTAATTTATTTCAGTGCATTAAACATAATATGGGAGGGTTTTAGCTTTTCATATGAGCCATTTAACTAACACCAATTGATTAATTAAAAGTCAGGTTAATAGCAGGTGTTTCTACAAAATAGATAAGCAACAAGACTTTTGTCAGGGACTGTAGACCATTTGTCCGATTTTCACCAAAATGTAATCGTATCATCTTCAGGCTGTGCCGACAAAATGTTATGGATTTTGCGCCGATAGGCAAAACCGTTGTCATATAGCGCTGCGACGAACTTGAGGCATGATGCCAAAATGACTCTTGAAGCTGTATCTCTGCAGTGCTTTGACATATTGACACCAAACTTTGAATGTGTCATTGTCACCTCAATATGACTACACCACATCAGTTTTGTAACAGTGCCACCTATTGGATGAAAGTGATAAACCATTAAATCAAATTACTAATGATTGTATTTGATTTTTTTCAGCCTTTTTTGCCTAAAATCATCTTACATGTCTTTAATTACCCATTGCTGCAGTTGGTCTGACACTTCCAGACATTCTGGCATGTCTTATCTTCTTCTTTGCGCTTGGCCCCGATAATGGCTGCTTGCAGCTATATTTGTTGCTGCTGCTGTTATTGTTGCTGCTGTTATTGCTCCTGCTGTTATTGTTGCTGCTGTTATTGCTGCTGCTGTTATTGTTGCTGCTGTTATTGCTGCTGCTGTTATTGTTGCTGCTGTTATTGCTGCTGCTGTTATTGTTGCTGCTGTTATTGCTGCTGCTGTTATTGCTGCTGTTATTGCTGCTGCTGTTATTGCTGCTGCTGTTATTGTTGCTGCTGTTATTGCTGCTGCTGTTATTGTTGCTGCTGTTATTGCTGCTGCTGTTATTGTTGCTGCTGTTATTGCTGCTGCTGTTATTGTTGCTGCTGTTATTGCTGCTGCTGCTGTTATTGTTGCTGCTGTTATTGTTGCTGCTGTTATTGCTGCTGTTATTGCTGCTGCTGTTATTGTTGCTGCTGTTATTGTTGCTGCTGTTATTGCTGCTGCTGTTATTGTTGCTGCTGTTATTGCTGCTGCTGTTATTGTTGCTGCTGCTGGTTATTGCTCCTGCTATTAGTTGCTGCTGCTTTTGTTGCCATTGCTGTTACGGCACTTACTGCCAATACATACACAACATGCTGCTGTGAGTAAGTAAGACATGCTGCTGCTGTATAATATACCATACATGAATGACCCATAGCAGATCTATACACTTCATTAGTGTTTTTCTTTGGAAAACATTTACTTCACTACATTCCAAAGCATAATATATAATGTCATGCAATACTGCATTTTTAATGTAATTAAGTATTAAATGATATTCTATATGGAACGTAGTGCAGTAAAAAGTATGACATTATGCTTTGGAATGTTGTGAAGTAAAAGTTTTCCAAAGAAAAACACTACTACTAAAAATGTACTTAAGCAGAGTAAAAATACTCCACTACTGTCCGCCTCTGGTTAAGGACCTATCAGTCTGCACCATCCACAGTTTCATAACAGAACTTTGAATGAATTTGAATTGTGGGCATTTCATCAAATAAAACTCTCAGTTCACCGATGCTACTGAAGGCAAGCAGAGCAATTGTGAGCAATCATACACCAGAGCAACTGACCGTAACCACAGACTCCCGTCTCTTGTTTCTGACGTTTCCAGATCAAAACATAAAAATAAAATAAAAGAGCAGAAGTATTACATGCACACTTTTAAAAATGCAAGATTTCCTGTGATCACATACAAGCTGTTATTGGAATGTATTCATCAACTTTCAGGCAGTTCAACCTGTAGTGTGCTTGCATATACATTGACTAAACTTGATATGCCAATAATGCTGATTTCATGTGTGTGTGAGTGTAGGGGAGCGCGGGGCACAACCTAACGCGGGGTTAGTTGTAACACGCATGGTTTAACACTTTCCACACATACCAGGATGACGAAACTTTGTGTATTTACTAGCTGCCATATCAACGCTATATAGAGAAAAAGATGCGCCAGAATTAAGAAATCTCTGGAAGATATCACTGAACATTAATTTAACCATAGCAAAAGTACATTTCTTACTTAAGGTTATTTTTCATCTGTTTTTTGTGTTTCTTTAAAATAAGACAAATCTGCTATTATTGTGATCTTCTCTCTGTTATTGAACAGTTGAGATGTTCTTTAATGCTGATCTAACAGCAGAAGACACGAGCCGCGGTTTAAATCCCAGTTGCTCAGGTGGGGTGCGTTATAACACTGCGTTACAATGAGCCCCTGTTAGAAATATGAGATTATATGCTATACTTTTATGAATTCTTTTGAGAAACCATGAGAAAAGACTGAGAGTCAATGTTCAGAAATGATTCATTATTATTATGTTTTGAACTCTGCTGTAGAGCTGTATTTAGTGACGTGTCTGATGTCAAACTCAAAAACGTGTTTATTATTATGCCATTATTTTATTTAAAAAAAAGTTAATAATTGTATTTTATTGACACAATATTTTAGTTTGTCTTGTATATTCTTTTGATTATATCAGGTAACATGTTAATCTGTCATTCGGTGATGTTATAATGAACCCCACCTATGGGGCATGTTGTCACATTTCACTTCCATTCTTTCGGGGTAAATCAAGAAAAAGGTATACACTGTATTAATGAAACAAAACCACATATTTGTACTAGACGTGTGAAATTAATGTGGGAAAAAATAAATACTCTGAACCCCAAGTGGATTTACACAAACTGAGAAAGTCAAAAAGCGTTAGGCTGTGCCCCGCTCTCCCCTACATATGCTTGTGTTTAAGAGTGTCTGTATGAATTAAGGCGTTGAACACTCCAGGCTCAAGATATTTTGCAAGTGTGTGTTGGCAGAGCTGTATGCTGAGTTTCCAAACACCACGCTCACTCTGTAATTACCAACATGCCCATCACAACATGTCCTGACAAAAACCCTTTTTCTTCTCTGGATCTTTCCTTGTTTAATTCCCTCTTCCTTTCTGTATACAGTTTCACCTCAACACATGCAGACATATTGTAACGTGTTGCATTCTGCACATCACTAGCATCATCATCCAAAAAATTAAAAAAAATAAAATAAATCTAAAGGTGAAAGCAGTTTAACTGTTGATGCAGTACGAAAGTGTCGGCCCTCTAGCGGTTGAGGTGTTTCGGCATTTCCTGCGTAATCCGACTCGACAGCTCAAAATGTTAGTATGTTAGTGTTAAAACTAGCAAAATGTTAGTATGTTAGTAACCATAGAAACTGACCCAGTGAAACTAACCTGCTTCTGTATTCCAGAGTTACTAATGCCACATTTCATGAGGATTGAGTGTGCATAGAAACTATAGAAACAGATTCTATGCAAGATAGCATAATAGCAAACTGAATGCTCATTAAAATGGGTTGGTCTGTTTTAAAACAAATCTCTGATTGTGTTTAGCTTAGAAATGACTGATATATTTATTATGCTAATATTTTTAGGATTTTAATGTTATTGACATAAGACAGACAGAATGTCTTTTAAATACCAGTTCAATTGTAGTAGGTTGACTGAGGTGACAAACAAAATACAGATTTGCATAGTTAACTTAAAAGGAAAGATTGTCAAGACAAACTTTAAATATTGACAGCTTGTTAAAAAAAAATAGACCTTACAACAGATAGCCAGATTTAATGTACGTTTTATTATATTTATTAAATTAAGCTTCTTTTTGTGGATGAATTGATCATGTACCAAAATGTTGTCACCTGTGTTGTTTCTTTAAATTCTATTTCTGTCATTCTAATGCATATCAATTCCAATTCCAACTCACTGACTGAGGCAATTCTATTTTTTATTGATGTAAGAGCGCCATCTTGTGGTTCATATACTAAGCACAAGTTCTTTGCAAAGACATATTAAAAAAAATATTAATAGGATAATGATAATCAAATTAAACATGTTTTGTTTACATCTAGCTACCACAATTCCTCGCTCACAGGCAGTTTGGCGTGACTGCCTGGAACATTACAAAGTCGTCGTCTTCTTCTTGTTTAATGGCGATTAACTCCTAAGGAGCATTATCGCCACCTACTGTGTGAGATGCCAAAATAACCTTGGGTGATAAGTCTGAGGTTTAAAACTGTTCCATCTTCCTTCTCTATCTATACTTTCTTGATGAACCTTACTCTATCATCCCACATACATCACCATTATTCATCACTACCCGCAATAGAGGTTTCATTGAGCTTCATCCGGCGCTGCGTGTTCAGCTCCTCCATCCACACTCAGCCACCATGGCGGGTTGAACGCTTCACACATATAATATTCTAAATACCAAACCTGAATCATATATAAACGCAATTAATGCTCCATATAGCAGTCTGTCCATTAAGCCTTTCCCTAAAATATCCTCATTCTTCATTCGATCATCTCCATTCTTCAAATAACTGAATAATACATCACGAAATAGAAAGTCGTTAGTCGTGGTTAGACTTCATAACTTATGGGCTCAAAAGCCTGCCTGGAACACAGCATTAGTTTCACAGTGTGTATCGATTAATCCTGTTCACCTGTTGTCCTGTAATTACCTCATTAGCTCTGTGTATTTAAGCTCTGTGTTTCAGTTGTCTGTTACTGTTGTGTTTTTATGGTTGTTCTGTTTGGGTTCCTGCGTACCCTGAGTTTTGTTCAAATAACTGTTGAAAACTGTTCCGATTAGATCCTATTTCTCCTCGTCTCTGCAACCAGCATGAATTTAGGACTAAGATAGTTCCTTATTAGGTAATCAATAATTACTGAAGGAGACTGGCATCACTAAGAACTAATAGGTAACTATGACACATTATAAAGAATTACTAATTAATTATTAATCACAACATTAATGTCACTGAGATGTGAGCTATTTATTTTTTTTAAATATTTTTTTATTTTTTTTACTCTCAATGTGGTCATAAAATGCATCAAGTGTTACCCAGTCACTCTGCAGGAACTACTAGTGATCTGGACCATTATTTTAGGGGTGGTTGATTGCCCCTTTTTACAAGATATAAAATAAGTATCTGATGTACCCAGAGTGTGTGTATGTGAAGTTTTAGCTCAAAATACCCCACAGATCATTTTTTATAGCATGTTAATTGTCACTTTGAGGGTGAGCAAAAACGTTTTTGTATGTCCCGTTAAATGCAAATGAGCTGCTGCTCATGGAGCGGAGCGTCAAGAACACCAGTTAGCAGCTCTGATTACCTCATGCAGACAGTCAATGAAACTGTTCAGCCTTTTATGTTCAAATTGGAGTCGGACAATGATGGAGAGACTCAAGAAGAAGTGACAACATGTAGAATGAGACCGGACGTTTCTGAATGGTTAGTTGATGAATTTATGTAGCTGATGTGGAGTTAACTATCTTCAAGTCATTGATTAGCATATTCTGTCATGATAATCTCACCGCCTTTGTTGTGTGTTCCCAGAGGCGGGGTTTATGTAAAGTTTAAGGTTAATGATGTCACTAACCCGGGAAGAAGCTTGTTGTAGTCCCTACCAGCCGTTTGTTGTAGTCCTTTCTGTAAAAGAATATATATCCCTTTGCTTTGAACTTTGACGTGTCGTAATTGTGCAGATGTTGTTTATGCTCGAACAGCAAAGTTACACACTCACTAAAGTTAAAAAAGTGAAAATCGTAATCAACCACCCCTTTAAAGTGAATGTTTTTTGTTTTTTTTTCACTTAAGCTACAGGTGTGTTTGGATCTATATTCAGAACAAATAGCCATAGATTCATCAGGTCAGCATTTTGGATTGGAATTCTATGAAATATCATGGTATTGTCGCAATTCAAGATTCAAGAGATTCAAGATTCAAGATTCAAGAGTTTTATTTGTCACATACACAGTTATATACAGAATATACAACCGGCAGTGAAATGTAAACAGGTCCGCTCCATGGACAGTGCAAATTCACAGTTAAAAACACAAGAGGGAAATTATAATAACAGGAAACAGGATATATATATATATATATATATATATATATATATATATATATATATATATATATATATATATATATATATATATATATATATATATATATATATATATATATATATATATATATATATATATATATATATATTTATAATTTATAATTCTATAATCCAGTCAAGTAGAAAAGTAAAAAAATAAGAATAAAGAAGTGGAATAAAATAAGTGATGTAAACTGTGCAGTGAGTAAACTGTAGACTTATAAATATGTGGTTAGCAAATGTATAAGAGTATAATGTGCAAGCAGGTTTATAACAGGTTGTTACACCGTAACAACGAGAACAGAAAGTGCAGTGCAATGTCAGTATAACGATGGTCACGTGATGTTAAGTGACTGAGTTCAGGAGTCTGATGGCCTGGGGGAAGAAGCTCCTCCTGAGTCTCTCAGTTTTGGCCATCAGGCTTCGGAAGCACTTACCAGATGGCAGCAGCGTGAAATGAGGGTTTGCAGGGTGATTAGAGTCCTTGATGATCTTAGTAGCTCTACCTTTGCAGCGTTTGGCGTAGACGTCCTGCAGAGACGGGAGAGCTGACCCTGAGATACGCTCGGATAAGCGCACGACTCTTTGCAGGGCTTTGCAGTCATGACTGGTGCTGTTCCCATACCACGCTGTGATGCACTGAGTTAATACACTTTCTATCGCCCCTAAATAGAAAGTTTTCAGGATAGCTGGTGAAACCCTGAATTTCCTCAGTTGGCGCAGGTGGTACAGTCTTTGCCTGGCTTTTTTCACCTGTGTCTGAATGTGAGCAGTCCAGGTCAGGTCCTCGGAGATGTTTACACCCAGGTACTTGAAGCTGCTCACTCTCTCTACTGGTGACCCGCTGATCATGAGGGGGGAGTATGTCCGTTGCTGTCTCTTCCTGAAGTCCACAATCAGTTCTTTGGTCTTGCCAACATTCAGAGAGAGACACTTGTCCTGGCACCATGATGTTAGATGCTCCACCTCGTCCAAGTATGCCGTCTCGTTGTTGGAAATGAGGCCCAGGACAACAGTATCATCAGCAAATTTGATGATAGAGGTGGAGCTGTGTGTGGACAGTCATGCGTGTAGAGAGAGTAGAGCAGGGGACTCAGGACACAGCCCTGTGGAGCTCCCACACTCAGGGTGATGGAGCTGGAGGTGGACTGGCCTACTCTCACCACCTGAGCCCTGCCAGTGAGGAAGTCCTCAATCCAGTGGCAGAGAGAAGGATTCAGGCCGAGATCCAGGAGTTTGGAGGTTAGCTTGATGGGAACTATGGTGTT
The DNA here is from genome assembly GCA_018749465.1 of Paracanthobrama guichenoti. Taxonomy (NCBI): domain Eukaryota; kingdom Metazoa; phylum Chordata; class Actinopteri; order Cypriniformes; family Gobionidae; genus Paracanthobrama; species Paracanthobrama guichenoti. Next base: position 5,942,424 of record JAGHMJ010000029.1, read on the forward strand.
AAAGGCTGAGCTATAGTCAATGAATAGCAGCCTTACGTAGTTCCCACTTTTGCTGTCGATGTGAGTGAGGGAGGAGTGGAGGACATGAGAGATGGCATCTTCAGTCGATCTATTGGGACGATAGGCAAACTGAAGAGGGTCCAAAGTGTCAGGAATGTAGGCGCAAATGGTGTTTTTAATGAATCTCTCAAAGACCTTCATGACTATAGATGTGAGAGCCACTGGACGATAGTCATTTAGGCAAGAGGGTTTACTGTTCTTAGGGACAGGGATGATGGTGGTTTTTTTGAAGGAGGTGGGACCACAGATGTAGCAAGGGACTCATTGAAGATAGATGTAAACAACCCGGCGAGCTGATCAGCACAGGACCGCAGAACACGGCCTGAAATACCATCTGGCCCAGCAGCTTTCCTGACGTCCACACACTTGAGTGCTCTCCGAACTTCATCCTCCGAGACAGAGATCACGTGGTTGTTGCTGCGCTGAGTAATTCCCTCTGACGCGCCACTTGGCGGAGTCGCGTTGTCGCTTTACAGTCAAAGTGAGCGTAGAAAGAGTTTAACTCATTCACAAGCGACGGATCAGCGCTCACCTCTGCAGAGGATTTAGATCCAAAAGAGCAGATGGACCTCAGACCTTGCCACATGCGCCGGAAGTCGTTGAGTTGGAAATGAGATTCCACTCGGTTTTTATAACGGAGTTTTGCGGCTTTAACTGCGCGCCGCAGAGCATAGCAGGACGATCTGTATTCAGTCATATTCCCCGTTAGGAGACAATTCTTTACAATACATCGAACACCCATGATTGTAAACTATATTAATTGCTGACTCTATTACTCCAACTCTGAGCGAACTCCCTGCTCCTCACAGCGGGGCTTCTCCGGTGCTGCAAGCAAATCACTCTGCACTCCGCAGAGGTAGCAGTGCTTCACCTTCTGAGAATATAGTCCCCAGTATGTATACGTTTATAAGATGGCTGTCTCATGTAATCTTGTGATTTTGTACACGATGCAACTATACACATCACAACATGTAAATAGGAAAATTTTGGCGTCATATTTTTCTCACTTTTTGAGCAGTAGGCTAGCTGGAGCCATTTACTTCCAGTCTTTGTGCTAAGCTAGGCTAGCGGTGGGTGCGTCAGACAGAGTTATGGGATGCGCAGAGATGAAAATGGTATGTATGGACTTATCTAACTCTGGGGGATACAGTGAAGAAGCTAAAGTCCCAAAAAGTTGGCGTGTTCCTTTAAGCTTGTTTCCATATTAGTTAATAGTAGTAGCAGAAGTGTTAATGTAGTACTATTTATTAGTCCTGCATTACTTCCTGCATAGTTACCTATTAGTGACCATATCTATTCTATATCTTTAAATTCAGGGGTGAAATGATCCAGAACAACAGTATTGTAGATGGTTCCAAAACCATCCATGATTATCAGATAATATTTTGATTCTTGTGATCTTTAGCCTATATAATATATTGTGATATTTTTTGTTAGTTTTATTTATAATAGTTTGTTATAATCATTTATTTGAAATTACTTTAAAAATACATACAAATATGGATCACTGTCTCCTATGCCCAGTAGTAAGTGATTCAAATTACTAGCATCAATTGTTTTAAGACAAACAACAAAACAAATGGTAACACTTTACAAGGTTCCATTAGATAGCATTAGTTAATCCACTACCTAACAGTGATCAACACATCTGTTGCAGTATTTATTAATCCTAGCTAACATTAGTTAAAGCTGCAGTCTGTAACTTTTTTTTTTGTTAAAAATGATCGAACATCAATTTGAGCAAGTGCATAACCAGCCAGGGTTCAAAACGATCTCCTTACCTTAACCCAATTCACAACAGTAAGCTTGTAATAATGTGTTATAATTTGAGTGGTACTGGTGCATTTGAGCATCTTTACTAGTAGTAGTATCACATGTGAGGATAAGAAATTAAAATCTACAGGTAATGCTAATACACACTAAATACATATAGTCACGCAATGCAGATGTCATCTGAGGGTTGCGGCAGCGGCAGGGTAATTCTCAACACCTCCATCCATGTAGCTTCTATTCCAAAAAGCTGTCGGTGGCGGAGCAGAACTATGACCTCGGCAACCGAGAGCTCCTCACCATCAAGCTCGCTCTCGAGGAATGGAGACATTGGCTGGAGGGAGCTAACCACTGCTTTGAGGTAATCACTGCTCACAGGAACTTAGAATATCTTTGTGAAGCTAAACGTCTTAACCCACGCCAAGCCAGATGGGCCTTATTCTTCAAAAGATTCGACTTTGTAGTCACCTACCGACCAGGACACAAGAATTGCAAGGCCGATGCCCTCTCTCTGCATCATCCAGATCCCGAGTCCAGTACTCTTGAGCCCATTCTCCCTCCAGCCATGATAGTCAGTCCCATTCAAGGTCCATCGATGATCAGATCCGCCAAACCACTCATGTTGAACCTGCTCCGCCGGGAGATCCTGAGGGGTGAATCTACGTGTCATCCACCTGTCATCTGCCCCTCATGGACTCAGCTCATACCTCTGCTTGGGATCTGGACACCCAGGTAGTCCGTGAACCCTCTCACTCCTCAGTCAACGCTACTGGTGGCCATCTATGACCCAGGATATCTCCCGATATGTCAAGGGATGCTCATTCTGTGCCATCACCAACACTTCACGCAAACTACCAGAAGGAAAGCTAGTATCTCTGCTCATTCTGCAGCGTCCCTGGTCACATCTGGGTATCAACTTCATGACAGATCTTCCACCTTCAGATTCCACCTGTATCTTTGTCATCGTCAACCGCTTCTCTAAAGCTTGTAAACTTATCCCCCTGAGGGGCTTACCCACGGGATTCAAAGCAGCAGAAGTACTCTTCCAATGCGTCTTCCAACAGGACAGCTCAACTATGTCACCTATCGTGTCAACCTCCTTGCAAATTACAGAATTTCACCATCCTTTCACGTCTCCCTCCTTAAACCTTACACTGAGCCTTTGTTATCTCCCTACACAGGATCTGGTGATGATGGCATACCACCTCCTTCAGAAGTCACAGATGAGGAAATCATCTACCCAGTCCAGTCCATCCTCGAATCATGACGACGGGGAAACTGACTCAAGTACCTGATCGACTGGGAGGAGTACGGCAAGATGAACCGCAGAATATAGGTGAGAACCTTCCTTCAGGTAACAGGTGTTGCTGAAGGAATGCTATGCCATGCTATGGAAGTGGAAATCTGTACCGGTAAAGGACTGGAGCTGTGGATTTATTGACTGTTTGTTTGGATCAAGACCAGTCACAGTAAAATAAATCTATGACTACGAGCATATTAATGTGTGTGTGTGGGCATTGCAGTGAATAACAAGCCAGGTGTACGCGTCCATTAACAAGCACCGTCCAGCATCCCTCAGCTGTTTTAAGTAATAGACTTGGCTGCTTACATTAAGTCAAGAAAAAAAAAAAAAAACTGCAAGTTTAGCATTGGATTCAGCTAGCATTGTTTTCCGCTCCAATTGCTAATTTTTCCTCTTAATCATCTGCTCTTGCTCTTCCAAGTCCTGTGTTTCCTTTAATGCTGCCAATACGAGCATTTGCCTCGGCTATGACTCTGGCAGAAGAAACACTACTGCATGTACTGGCTTTGCTTGAATGTTTGCTACCAACATTTGAAATACTATCATCTGGATTAACCCCATCAACCTTGTCATTCATGACCTCATTTGTAGTCATTTCACCATTTTCAATACATGATACCCACATTTTAACTTCAGAAATAAAATCATTATTTACAATCATTTTTGCCTTAAACCATATGTCATGTTTTCCTTCTCACTTTTAGGTAACACCCATCAAAGAGCCTACCTTTTACTTCATGACACAAATCTAAAAGATCAACAAAAGCACTATGCACCCCTTTTACATGTCTTTGTTGCATCAGACTTTGTATCTTTTTCCTTAAATTAGTAGCTTTACTTAATGCAGATGAATGATACAGAGCATGTTTGTTTGTCCATTTGAACACCAACATTATTAGCAACACCATTGTTCAACTGAAGTGCTTCCATAGACCCGTACATAGTTTTACTAAGCATACCTCTTCACATTGGGCACCATGTTTGAACAAAGTTCCTCTGCTGACGTTTGTAGAGCAGCTCCGGTGTCTTTCCTTCCGCTGGTAGATGGTCCTTGGCCTAAAAGGAAAGACGTGCATGTATAATCCACAGATTTGCGATGTCCTCTTGTCGTAGTTGCAACTGATCTCATATGTTAACAAGTCGATGCGAAGTTCTTCCAATAATCCACTTAATCTCATTCAACAAATTATGAAACCAATGTAAAATAGGATAAACTCAGTTCCCTTTGAGTAAATACATTTCTACAGGCCTCTGAAAGTCGCAGTGTTTTTTAATGCCTCTCATGTTATGAAGTATTGGAAAAGGAAGAGGGGAAAGCATCGGCAACCATATTAAATCCAATGGCAGAGGAGTTTGAACTTGTTGGCTGTAGCAAAACAGCAAATCAAGTACCAGCAGTGGGTCCCTTTTTGGCATCTTCTGTGCCATATCAGGAAATTCGTCAGCAGCCTTGGCAGGAATGTATGGACTCAGAAAGGTGGAATTCCCAGCATGCACTTGGAGACACGTCAGTTCAACCTCATAGACCTTTTTGCATCTGATAGGATTTCTCGGCACACACCAGTTCAACATGGACAAGGTTCATCTGATATGATTTCTCGGCCACAAATTGAGAGTCAGTATGATGACATTGTCACTATAATGTGAAAACAAAATTAAATAGCAGCTCTTGTCAAACAGCAATGTGGCTCATCTTTACTCATCTTTATTTGATGGAGATCCTTTTCAGTATGTTTAATATCTTAGGGCATTTGAAAAGGGAGTGGAGGGGAATGCAAGCCGTATTGACTGCTTATATTACTTGGAGTTGGTACGTAGTTGCCTACACATGACCGCTGACTTTGGCTATGTTATGGCAAAACAGCTATTGCAGTTACATTGTGGCAATAAGTACAAGATCACCACTGCTTATTTAGAAAGAGCCTTGTCTTGGCCCTCAATAAAAGGGGAGGATGTCAATGCTTTGCAATATTATGCTCTCTTTCTGCGTGGCTGTTGCAACATCACTGAGGAATTGCAATATCTTCAGGAGTTAGATATGCCAAGCAATATGAGAGCTATTATGTCTAATTGCCTAACAGTTGCATATAACATTCTGGAAACTACTGAAGAGCTTTGTTCAAAGATCTTGTGAAATTTATTGAAAGACTGGTTGGCATCCTAATGGATCCCTTGTTTGGTGATATTAGGGACTTGTCAACTAGCACAAGGCCTGTTAATTGACCAAAGCTATGTCTAGAAAGCAGAGTTAAAGAAAACATCTCGGTTACGACTGTAACCTTAGTTCCCTGAATAGGGAACGAGACGCTTCGTCACCGCTATGGGAACGCCTCTGTGTAATTGCGTCGTAAAGCACGTGTGTAATCAGTCTAATGGAGAGACAGAACATCATAGGCGAGTGACGTCATAGACCCGGAAAACTATAAAGCACACTGGCAGACACACGGCCTCAGCCTCTGGATAAGGATGAAGCAAGGCACTCGCGGGCATGCAGGGAGTATGGCAGGGTGACGCAGCGTCTCGTTCCATATTCAGGGAACTAAGGTTACAGTCGTAAACCAAGACGTTTCTTTTCAAGGAGCTGTATTGATGTCTAGCTCGTAGAACTTGACAAAAGTGTGCAGAGAGGACCATCCTGCCACATCACAAATATCCCTGCCAAAAGAGCCTGAGAGGCAGCCATACTCCTGGTAGAGTGGGCCCGAGCAACCAAGGGAGAAGACTGTCTGGCCACCTCATAAGCAAGTGAGATGGCCTCGACCACCCACTTGCTCATTCTCTGCTTAGACACCGCACCCCTTTAGGGGGGCCCATAACAAATGAACAGCTGTTCTGACTTTCTCCACAGGGCAGCTCTGTGGACATAGGTGTCTAGAGCCTGGACAGGGTAGAGCAGATTGAGATTTTCCTTGTCCGACGTAAGAAAAGGAGGACAGAAGGCCTGAAATACTATAGGTCTCACAGGATTTGTGGGGACCTTGGGAATATAGCCCGGTCTAGGGTGGAGAAAGGCCTTGGCCATACCGGGAGCAAATTCCAAGCACGAGGGTGCCACAGAAAGAGCTTGTAAGTCTCCTGTTCTCTTAAGAAATAGCAAGCAAAAGGATAGCTTTAAGAGTGAGAAATTTCTCAGGAACTTCTTCTAGCGGTTCAAAGGGAGCCTCAGAGAGGCCTTGAAGGACAATAGACAGGTCCCAAGCCAACACCCAGGTGCGCACTGCAGGCCTCAGCCTCAAAGTGCCACAGAGGAAACGAGTAACTAGAGGGTGTCGCCCCAAAGAGACACCACCCAAAGGAGAGTGGTAAGCTGCTAAGGCCACCACATACACCTTTAATGTGGAGGGGACTAACCTGGAGGAGAACTTCTCCTGCAGGAACTCCTGAAAAATTCAGTTACAATGCAGAAAACGCACACACAAAATGAAAGGGCAATACCACAACACATCCCTGATGGAGTCCCTAACCCTACAATTAAACTTACCCATACCACCACACCTGTCCCCAAATTTACCCTTAAACTTACCCATACCACCACACCTGTCCCCAACTTTACCCTTAAACTTAGCCAGACCACCACACCTGTCCCTAACTTTACCCTTATACTTACCCATACCACCACACCTGTCCCTAACTTTACCCTTATACTTACCCATACCACCACACCTGTCCCTAACTTTACCCTTAAACTGACCCATACCACCACACCTGTCCCTAACATTACACTTAAACTGACCCATACCACCACACCTGTCCCTAACATTACACTTAAACTGACCCATACCACCACACCTGTCCCTAACATTACACTTAAACTGACCCATACCACCACACCTGTCCCTAACCCTACAATTAAACTTACCCATACCACCACACCTGTCCCTAACTTTACCCTTAAACTTACCCATACCACCACACCTGTCCCAAACTTTACCCTTAAACTTACCTATACCACCACACCTGTCCCCAACTTTACCCTTAAACTTACCCATACCACCACACATGTCCCCAACTTTACCCTTAAACTTAGCCAGACCACCACACCTGTCCCTAACTTTACCCTTAAGCTTACCCATACCACCACACCTGTCCCCAACTTTACCCTTAAACTCACCCATACCATCACACCTGTCCCTAACATTACCCATATCCACTCAATTTGCAATAGAACATGAACACAATAAGTACATTTGTACTTACTTTTTTGATGTGAGTACATAGTAGTTAAGGCCCCCTAATATAAAGTGGGGCCTAATTTGTCAACAAAAATTTAGTTACAATGCAGAAAACACACACAAAATGAAGGGGCAATACCACAACACATCCCTGATGGAGTAAACACACACAAACACACACACACACACACACGCACGCACGCACACACACGCGCACGCACATGCACACCCAAACCCACAAAATCACTCATAAGAAATAATAAATGTGCTGTCATAAGTTGCTCTCTGTAACATAATTTGTCAAAAATAAATCAGCTACAACGCAGAACAAGCACATAAATGGAGTGACACGACAACACATCCACGATGGAGAACAAATGCAACAAATCACACATACACTATATTGCCAAAAGTTTTGGGACACCTGGCTTTACATGAACTTGAACTTTAAAGACATCCCATTCTTAATCCGTAGGGGTTTAATATGGAGTTGGCCCACTCTTTGCAGCTATAACAGCTTCATTTCTTCTGGGAAGGCTTTCCACAAGGTTTAGGAGTGTGTTTATGGGACTTTTTGACCATTCTTCTAGAAGTGCATTTGTGAGGTCAGGCACTGATGTTAGATGAGAAGGCCTGGCTTGCAGTCTCCGCTCTAATTCATCCCAAAGGTGTTCTATCGGGTTGAGGTCAGGACTCTGTGCAGGCCAGTCAAATTCCTCCACATCAAACTCACCCATCCATGTTTTTTATGGACAGACGCTTTGTGCACTGGTGCGCAGTCATGTTGGAACAGGAAGAGGCTATCCCCAAACTGTTCCCACAAAGTTGGGAGCATAGAAAAGGTTAGGCAGGTTAGACAGGTGAAGCTGGACGACTTAGGTTTGGGACAGATCTACAACTGTCACATGGCACTCACACCAGTTGTAAGAGACACACGGCCTGGCAGCACTGATTGCACAAACAAACACGTCTGATGTTGTTCTCTCCTCTCAGGATGCTGTGGTACCTCTCTCCTGAAGTGCTGCTCCAGACCACATACCTGTGGACATCTCTGATCTGGAGCACCAGCTGCATTTTCGCTGAGATATGCAGCCATATCTCTTCCTGGATCTTGGCCTGAATCTTTCTCTCTGCCACTGGATTGAGGACTTCCACACTGGCAGGCCTCAGGTGGTGAGAATAGGCCAGTCCACCTCCACCTCCATCTCCCTGAGTGTGGGAGCTCCACAGGGCTGTGTCCTGAGTCCCCTGCTCTACTCGCTCTACACGCATGACTGTTTGTCCACACACAGCTCCACCTCTATCATCAAATTTGCTGATGATACTGTTGTCCTGGGCCTCATTTCCAACAACAATGAGACGGCATACTTGGACGAGGTGGAGCATCTAACATCATGGTGCCAGGACAACTGTCTCTCTCTGAATGTTGGCAAGACCAAAGAAATGATTGTGGACTTCAGGAAGAGACAGCAACGGACATACTCCCCCTCATGATCAGCGGGTCACCAGTAGAGAGAGTGAGCAGCTTCAAGTACCTGGGTGTAAACATCTCCGAGGACCTGACCTGGACTGCTCACATTCAGACACGGGTGAAAAAAGCCAGGCAAAGACTGTACCACCTGCGCCAGCTGAGGAAATTCAGGGTTTCACCAGCTATCCTGAAAACTTTCTATTTAGGGGCGATAGAAAGTGTATTAACTCAGTGCATCACAGCGTGGTATGGGAACAGCACCAGTCATGACTGCAAAGCCCTGCAAAGAGTTGTGCGCTTATCCGAGCGTATCTCAGGGTCAGCTCTCCCGTCTCTGCAGGACGTCTACACCAAACGCTGCAAAGGCAGAGCTACTAAGATCATCAAGGACTCTAATCACCCTGCAAACCCTCATTTCATGCTGCTGCCATCTGGTAAGCACTTCCAAAGCCTGATGGCCAAAACTGAGAGACTCAGGAGGAGCTTCTTCCCTCAGGCCATCAGACTCCTGAACTCAGTCACTTAACACCACGTGACTTCACTTCAGGATAAACATCGATACATACACTGACATTGCACTGCACTTTCTGTTCTCGTTGTTACCGTGTAACAACCTGTTATAAACCTGTTTGCACATTATACTCTTTATACATTTGTTAACCACATATTTATAAGTCTACAGTTTACTCACTGCACAGTCTACTTCAATTATTTTATTCCACTTCTTTATTCTTATTTTTTACTTTTTTCTTCTACTTGATTATTTATAATTCTACAGATATATATATATATATATATATATATATATATATATATATATATATATATATATATATATATATATATATATATATATATATATATATATATATATATTTTTATCCTATTTCTATTATAATTTCTTCCTTGTGTTTTTAACTGTGAATGTGCACTGTCCATGGAGCGGACCTGTTTACATTTCACTGCCGGTTGTATATTCTGTATATAACTGTGTATGTGACAAATAAAACTCTTGAATCTTGAATCTTGAGATGTTCAGACACGAGTGAGTGAGTGAGTGAGACTGTGAGTGAGTGAGACTGTGAGTGAGTGAGTGAGACTGTGAGTGAGTGAGTGAGACTGTGAGTGAGTGAGTGAGACTGTGAGTGAGACTGTGAGTGAGTGAGTGAGACTGTGAGTGAGTGAGTGAGTGAGTGAGTGAGTGAGTGAGTGAGTGAGAGTGAGAGTGAGTGAGTGAGTGTGAGTGAGTGAGTGAGTGAGACTGTGAGTGAGTGAGTGAGTGAGTGAGTGAGACTGTGAGTGAGTGAGACTGTGAGTGAGACTGTGAGTGAGACTGTGAGTGAGACTGTGAGTGAGACTGTGAGTGAGACTGTGAGTGAGAGTGAGTGAGACTGTGGAGTGGTGGTGGAGTGTGAGAGGAGTGAGTGAGTGAGACTGTGAGTGAGTGAGACTGTGAGTGAGACTGTGAGTGAGACTGTGAGTGAGTGAGACTGTGAGTGAGACTGTGAGTGAGACTGTGAGTGAGTGAGTGAGTGAGACTGTGAGTGAGTGAGTGAGTGAGACTGTGAGTGAGTGAGTGAGTGAGACTGTGAGTGAGTGAGTGAGTGAGACTGTGAGTGAGTGAGTGAGACTGTGAGTGAGTGAGACTGTGAGTGAGTGAGACTGTGAGTGAGTGAGACTGTGAGTGTGTGAGTGAGACTGTGAGTGAGTGAGACTGTGAGTGTGTGAGTGAGACTGTGAGTGAGAGAGACTGTGAGAGAGACTGTGAGTGAGACTGTGAGTGAGTGAGAGAGACTGTGAGAGAGACTGTGAGTGAGTGAGTGAGTGAGTGAGACTGTGAGTGAGTGAGACTGTGAGTGAGTGAGACTGTGAGTGAGTGAGACTGTGAGTGTGTGAGTGAGACTGTGAGTGAGTGAGACTGTGAGTGAGACTGTGAGTGTGTGAGTGAGACTGAGTGAGAGAGACTGTGAGAGAGACTGTGAGTGAGACTGTGAGTGAGTGAGAGAGACTGTGAGAGAGACTGTGAGTGAGTGAGTGAGTGAGTGAGTGAGTGAGTGAGTGAGTGAGTGAGTGATGACTGTGAGTGAGACTGTGAGTGAGACTGTGAGTGAGACTGTGAGTGAGGAGTGAGGTGAGTGAGTGTGAGTGAGTGAGACTGTGGAGTGAGACTGGTGTGAGTGAGTGAGTGAGTGAGTGAGTGAGTGGTGAGTGGTGAGTGAGTGAGTGAGTGAGTGAGTGAGTGAGTGAGTGTGTGAGTGAGACTGTGAGTGAGTGAGACTGTGAGTGAGAGAGACTGTGAGAGAGTGAGAGAGACTGTGAGTGAGACTGTGAGTGAGTGAGACTGTGAGTGTGAGTGAGTGAGACTGTGAGGAGTGAGTGAGTGAGTGAGTGAGTGAGTGAGTGAGTGAGTGAGTGAGTGAGTGAGACTGTGAGTGAGTGAGACTGTGAGTGAGTGAGTGAGTGAGTGAGACTGTGAGTGAGTGAGACTGTGAGTGAGTGAGTGAGACTGTGAGTGAGTGAGACTGTGAGTGTGAGTGAGACTGTGAGTGAGTGAGTGAGACTGTGAGTGTGTGAGTGAGACTGAGACTGAGAAAGTGAGGAGTGAATGTAAGTGAAAGTGAGTGAGAGTGACTGTGAGAGTGAGTCTTTGTGAGTGAAAGTGAGTGAGAGTGACTGTGTGTGTGTGTGTGTGTGTGTGTGTGTGTGTGTGTGTGTGTGTGTGTGTGTGTGTGTGTGAGAGAGAGAGAGAGAGAGAGAGAACTATTTTAAAACCTGTTTCGGGGTTTGTGTTCTCTAGCCACCGGGCGCTGTTGCAGTGCGGTTGAATGGCTAGAATACATTGAGAGTTTTCTATTTTGGTTGAAAACGGTGTTGTGTGAGTGACCCCAAAGTAAATAACTTATGATTATTTACAACAGAATTGTAGAATTTTTTTTTTAATCTTATTTTTTTGACGTGTAGCTGTACTTGTACAAGGACATTATATTTGAGTGAATTTTTCTGACACCACACATCACAGTTTTATGTCTGTAAAGGTGTGGGGCCTGGTTTCACAGACAGGGCTTACAGATTAAGCCAGGATTAAGCCTTAGTGCAATTAAGATATTTAAGTAGCTTTTATAAATGTGCATTAGAAAAACACATTACTGATCTGCATCTTGAAACCAAATTATGGCACTGACATAAAAACCCAGTTCCAAAAAAGTTGGGACACTGTACGAATTGTGAATAAAAACAGAATGCAATGATGTGGAAGTTTCAAATTTCAATATTTTATTCAGAATACAACATAGATGACATATCAAATGTTTAAACTGAGAAAATGTATTATTTTAAGGGAAAAATAAGTTGATTTTAAATTTCATGGCATCAACATCTCAAAAAAGTTGGGACAAGGCCATGTTTCCCACTATGTGGCATCCCCTCTTCTTTTTCTAACAGTCTGCAAACGTCTGGGGACTGAGGAGAAAAGTTGCTCAAGTTTAGGAATAGGAATGTTGTCCCATTCTTGTCTAATACAGGCTTCTAGTTGCTCAACTGTCTTAGGTCTTCTTTGTGGCATCTTCTATGACGCACCAAATGTTTTCTATGGGTGAAAGATCTGGACTGCAGCCTGGCCATTTCAGTACCCGGATCCTTCTTCTACGCAGCCATGATGTTGTAATTGATGCAGTATGTGGTCTGGCATTGTCATGTTGGAAAATACAAGCTCTTCCCTGAAAGAGATGACGTCTGGATGGGAGCATATGTTGTTCTAGAACTTGGATATACCTTTCAGCATTGATGGTGCCTTTCCAGATGTGTAAGCTGCCCATGCCACACGCACTCATGAACCCCATCCCATCAGAGATGCAGGCTTCTGAACTGAGCGCTGACAACAACTTGGGTTGTCCTTGTCCTCTTTAGTCCGGATGACATGGCGTCCCAGTTTTCCAAAAAGAATTTCAAATTGTGATTGGTCTGACCACAGAACAGTTTTCCACTTTGCAACAGTCCATTTTAAATGAGCCTTGGCCCAGAGAAAACGCCTGCGCTTCTGGATCATGTTTAGATATGGCTTCTTTTTTGACCTATAGAGTTTTAGCCGGCAACGGCGAATGGCACGGTGGATTGTGTTCACCGACAATGTTTTCTGGAAGTATTCCTGAGCCCATGTTGTGATTTCCATTACAGTAGCATTCCTGTATGTGATGCAGTGCCGTCTAAGGGCCGGAGATCACGGGCATCCAGTATGGTTTTCCGCCTTGACCCTACGCACAGAGATTGTTCCAGATTCTCTGAATCTTTGGATGATATTATGCACTGTAGATGATGAGAACTTCAAACTCTTTGCAGTTTTTCTCTGAGAAACTCCTTTCTGATATTGCTCCAGTATTTTTGGCGCAGCATTGGGGGAATTGGTGATCCTCTGCCCATCTTGACTTCTGAGAGACACTGCCACTCTGAGAGGCTCTTTTTATACCCAATCATGTTGCCAATTGACCTAATAAGTTGCAAATTGGTCCTCCAGCTGTTCCTTATATGTACATTTAACTTTTCCAGCCTCTTATTGCTCCCTGTCCCAACTTACACGTTGTATAGAAATTAATAGAAATTACACAAGAAATTACAATATTCCTATGAAATATTAGATATTATTATGAAAATGTTGCCAACTATTACTCCATTTATTACACTTCTTTTACATTACGTTGCTCCGAGAACACATTAGATCCAGAGGCATTGCATTGAATGGGAAAACCCATGTATGGCCATTTTACCCACAAATTGCACAAAGTAAAACGGTATATCAATTATTCCATTATATTTTTCATAACATAGTTGAGAATCATCTTTAAACAAAGTTTGGTAAAAAGAAAATAAAAAATGCTTTTGCCTATACATGTAATTTCATGTATTTTTTTTTTTTTTTTTTTTTTTTTTTTTGAAGTCCCGGTGTCCACTACAGAGGACATATCATAACATATGAATACATTTTTATTTTATTTTATTATTATTCCATTTGTTTCTTATGCTCTAACAATGTAATGACATGAAAAAAGTACTAAATTCAAGGCTACAGGCACATTTCTTCATCAATAGTGTAATATAGCCATGATTTTCGTATCAGTGTTTAAAACCCGATCAATGTTTAAATGGAACATCATTTTATCAGAATATGGGTTGCTAATTTAGGCACTTGACCTACATCCAAGCCAGCGTGATGCAGGCTAAAAACGTGAGACCCACATGATGCCTTTCCGAACTGCGCTCAGGCCGTTTGATGCGATGTTCATTCGGGCAAGCCCTCGGTGGCTCCAAGCCTATCAGTAGCGCGTATGTGGAGAGGAGGGAAAGCTCTAGAGGGAAACAAACAGCAGTCACGGTGCGCTCCTCCTCCTCTGCATGTGCTTCCCCCGTGGCTGTCCTCCCCCTCTCATCACATTTGCATAAAATGTGTGTCAGTAGGGCAGCGCTCACATGCAGTGTGCGCATGCAGCAGGCATTCCAATGTCAAGCGAGTCCACGCGCAGTCACTGTGAACAACAGAGAGGAGGAGGAGGCAGAAGAACAGCAGTTACTACAGCAGCGTGACTGGGAAGGACAGAGGGCGTGCGAAACGGAGTCACAGTCCTTGGCACACAATACCACAAACAATTTAAAGGGCATAGAAAGGAGGGGGGAAACTAGTGGGGGGAAAGCTCGGTCACATTTCTAAGACACCTGAAAACGTGTTTGGTGTGTGATGCGCGTCTCAAACTAGATGCACATCTCAGCCTTGATGCCAGGTCACTAGCTCTTGAAGGAAAGCGTTACCTTACACGATACAGTCTTTCAGGACAGATCTCACAGACTGAGGACCCTGCGCACCTGAAGGACATCTGACTACTTCTTCTTCCGAGACATTTCCAAACAGACTTCTTCAAACAGAGTTCTCACCTGTGTGGACGGAATTTGAAACACGCTGAATATTATACCTGAATTTCCTTCATCAGCGCCAGGAGCAGACACCATGGACGCCAGTCCAGGTGAGTTAAAGCAATATTATATGGGCTATTGGCTAATGCAGATGTTTCTACATGAATGTATTTTTTAATGTAGGGTGATTGGGACCACACCATTGAGATGATTTGTCGGGGAAAAGTGCACCAATCAACCTGAATTCACCCTAGACAATGTTGAACTTTGTAAAATAGTGATATTTGGTCATTTAGTGCATTGTAATATTTAAGAATGAATACACGCTCACGTTTAGCCTACTTGTTTGACATCCTTTTCATTTTACAGTAACACTATGGTGTTAGTTGTAGCATTTGCACGCATGCCGTTTTGATGTGAAATACATTCTGTACTCTATCGCGTGCCTGCGTTTGTGATGTTTTGTCGAATGTTTCCGGTCTCGCGTTGCGCGTAAACAAACTCACGTGCAGCTGCTCCCGCGCTCTCCCAATAGACTGTGTATACATCATCCTCATAAATCAACCGCGAGTTGTTTCGCAGCGTGACCTCCTACCAACCAACGACGTGTTGGTGCTAAAACAAAGTTGCAGTAGTAAAAAAAATTCAAAGCTATCTGGGCTATCCGAGGTGATTCTATGCGTTTTGTTTGTAGTGGGTAAAATCCCAAACTTGGCTACTGTCAAGGTGTTTCCCTTTCGACCAGGTAACGTGTTCACACTGTGATTCATTAACCAAGTCACGCTCGTGCGCCGGTCACCCATGGTCATTATCTATACGCGCGCGCTCCTCCTTTACATTCACTCAAACACGTGCTGGATGTCAATAACTGCCTGTGAACATGTGAGAGGAAAACTATCATTAGAAAGGAAACACAGCACATCAGGCAATAAACCAGAGGTTTGTTTGCTGGCATCACATGGACTTTCTTATAAGGCTAATCTGAAGTCATGTATTATAAAGTCATATAAAACCAATCTTGGATATGTATTAGTAAGTCAGAATGGATCTTATCCAGCGTGGTTTGATTCTAAAATACTGATTAAAAATGGCTACTGCTAAAATAATGATACACACTTAACATGGGAACTTAAAAACCGTATAAGCTCTAAATTGCAAAACGGTCCATTTCTTGTGTATAATTATTATTACAAATGACAATTTTGCAGTCTGCAGTCTTTTATCAGTGCGCTAGTTATGTCAACATCTCTCAAAACACATAACCATATTATCAATGTCATGTCCAGTAAGCTTCCCCCCCTGTGATTTCTTTGAAAGCGCTCGGGTTGCCAGCTGCACGTTTTGCATGTCATCGTAGGGGTATTCATCAGACAGACTTTCACTTTCACTGTCACGAGGATCAACTCGGAACTCCACGTGCCACGCGTGATTTCCCAGGCACACACACACACCCCCTCCTTGTGTTTTTGTTCCGGCAGCCTGTATCTCATCCGGCCTCTGAAGGGAGGGAGGCTGGTCACTGGGTCAAAGTCAAACAGGCTCACATTTGAGCTCAGTTCTTTCTTCTCTGCCTGCGTGATCTCTATTAAATACATGCTTATTATAACAAGCACACCCTTATGTGACTGGTGCTTTTAAGGCCTATGTAGACACAGACAAAAGATTGACTCGTCTTGTAAAAACAGAAAGCTCAAATATGTAACTCACATGCACATTTGAACACGTGCACTTTGCCCCATGCAGTACAGCATCTAGTGCTCCTTAATTCGGATGCATTATGTCAAAAAAAAAAAAAAAAAAAAAAAAAAGAGTATATTACAAAGCAATGATTCATTAGTAGCACACTTGAGTTTTCACAGATTGTGGGGCACATGTGCATTTTCTCCAAGAAGATATACTGTAGTAATATTGACCTACTTTTCAGCAGCACATGTCTGAGGGCATCCAGCTCTCTGAACAAACCTTCAAACAAGAAGACAAGGAATCAAAGCCTCCCAACTGAGCCGTTGAATGTAAAGCTCACCTACAAAATCAGTGAAAATGTCATTTACAGGCCTGGTTTCACAGGCAGGGCTTAGATTAAGCCAGGATTAGGTCTTCGTTCAATTGGGTCATTTAAGTAGCTTTTATAAACGTGAGAAAAACATTACTGGTGTGCATCTTGAGACAAAACAATGGCAGTCAAGGACTTAAGCGTGGTCTGTGAAACCGGGGGTTTATGTCCATTTGGCTGGTTTAAAATATAGTTCAGTCCTTCTGAAAATCATTCAACACTGCCTTTAAAATAACATTAACATGAAAAATATATAAATAATGCACAGATAAGAAAATGTTCAACTATACATTCAGATACACCTGTACATGCACTGTAACCCATGGAATTCACTGTTGACGGTAGGCTATAAATAAATGCATGAGAAACTTTTTGGAAGATGTCACATTGTATTTAATGCACATAATGGATGGACTAAGTGAACTTTCAAATAATATAACAGGGTACAACCTAACCTAAGGTACAAAAGTGAAAAGGTACATCTTTGTCCCTTTCTCACCCCTAAAAGGTTCATATCAGTATTTTAAGAGAGCGTATTAGTACTTTAAAGGTTCACATCAGTGCTTTAAGAGAGCGTATTAGTACTTTAAAGGTTCACATCAGTGCTTTAAGAGAGCGTATTAGTACCTTTAAAGGTTCACATCAGTGCTTTAAGAGAGCCTTTAGTACTTTAAAGGTTCACATCAGTGCTTTAAGAGAGCCTATTAGTACTTTAAAGGTTCACATCAGTGCTTTAAGAGAGCCTAAAGGTTCACATCAGTGCTTTAAGAGAGCGTATTAGTACTTTAAAGGTTCACATCAGTGCTTTAAGAGAGCGTATTAGTACCTTAAAGGTTCACATCAGTGCTTTAAGAGAGCGTATTAGTACTTTAAAGGTTCACATCAGTGCTTTAAGAGAGCGTATTAGTACCTTAAAGGTTCACATCAGTGCTTTAAGAGAGCGTATTAGTACCTTAAAGGTTCACATCAGTGCTTTAAGAGAGCGTATTAGTACCTTAAAGGTTCACATCAGCGCTTTAAGAGAGCGTATTAGTACCTTAAAGGTTCACATCAGTGCTTTAAGAGAGCGTATTAGTACCTTAAAGGTTCACATCAGTAAGTACCTTAAAGTTCACATCAGTGCTTTAAGAGAGCGTATTAGTACCTTAAAGGTTCACATCAGTGCTTTAAGAGAGCGTAGCTTAGTACCTTAAAGGTTCACATCAGTGCTTTAAGAGAGCGTATTAGTACCTTAAAGGTTCACATCAGTGCTTTAAGAGAGCGTATTAGTACCTTAAAGGTTCACATCAGTGCTTTAAGAGAGCGTATCAGTACTTTAAAGGTTCACATCAGTATTTAAGAGAGCGTATTAGTACCTTAAAGGTTCACATCAGTGCTTTAAGAGAGCGTATTAGTACCTTAAAGGTTCACATCAGTGCTTTAAGAGAGCGTATTAGTACCTTAAAGGTTCACATCAGTGCTTTAAGAGAGCGTATTAGTACCTTAAAGGTTCACATCAGTGCTTTAAGAGAGCCTTTAGTACCTTAAAGGTTCACATCAGTGCTTTAAGAGAGCGTATTAGTACTTTAAAGGTTCACATCAGTGCTTTAAGAGAGCGTATTAGTACCTTAAAGGTTCACATCAGTGCTTTAAGAGAGCGTATTAGTACCTTAAAGGTTCACATCAGTGCTTTAAGAGAGCGTATTAGTACCTTAAAGGTTCACATCAGTGCTTTAAAGAGAGCGTATTAGTACCTTAAAGGTTCACATCAGTGCTTTAAGAGAGCGTATTAGTATTAGTAGTACCTTAAAGGTTCACATCAGTGCTTTAAGAGAGCGTATTAGTACCTTAAAGGTTCACATCAGTGCTTTAAGAGAGCGTATTAGTACCTTAAAGTTCACATCAGTACTTTAAGAGAGCGTATTAGTACTTTAAAGGTTCACATCAGTGCTTTAAAGAGATCGTATCAGTACCTTAAAGGTTCACATCAGTGCTTTAAGAGAGCGTATCAGTACCTTAAAGGTTCACATCAGTGCTTTAAGAGAGCCTATTAGTACTTTAAAGGTGCATATCAGTTTATTTAAGAGTGTGTATTAGTACCTTTTCGGTTTTGTACCTTAGGGTACCGCCCCAGTGACAGCAATGTACCTTTTTTTTTCTTTTTCTGACAGTGTACACAGTGTCACAAAATACTGATACAAAATGATATACTATATAATTTATAGCCTAATGTTATTAAAACCTAGTGATCTACCTAACATACAACATCTGTCAGTGTTCAGAATGTCGTGATTATTTCTGGTGAATGGGATGTTTGTTTTCCTGAACAGCAGGTTTCACAAATTCAGACCATAACTGGAAATCAGTAGCCCATTCATTTCTTCATTCTTTCTCTCGCCCCCATTCACCCTTGTGCATGTGAGACACATTCGACTACAGGAACGTGTTTCGTGTGGCATGTCTGGGGAAATTATGTGTCCCACAAAAATGTCAGCATGGTCGTGGACACAGTGTTTAACTCCGATGAAATATTGGGAAGGGCTTTTAATGTAGTCTAATCTCTATATGCCATGCAGTTTGTGAGGCGGCACGTTTTATAAACAAGTGAGAAGAGGTGAAATGAGTTGCGTTTGAAATTAAACAAAACAAGCTCGTATGTCGAGCAAACGTGACCGTGCACGTTCATGCATGCACTCCAGTTTCCGGTGACTCAAGTATTACAAACACGGGCGCATAAACATGGCCTTGGTTACTGTTTTTAAGCCCTCTTCAAACGTGAGCAGCAGGCTGGCAGTGTGTGGCTTTTTTTCTCTCGTACTGCGGCTGTTTTAGACACGGGACTGCGGAAAGAGGCTTGTATTTTCGGGGCGTTCACTGTGTCAGGAGTGCATGTGAGTCGACGGTCAGGTGGCTGGCAGCTCTGGAGCGCGCTCCCGGGCGCGTCGCCAGAGGAGCGCGCAGCGCGTGAGGTGGGGGTGTAAGAGTTCTTAGTTCCGTGTTTCTGATTCGAAAACAAATGGTTCTTTTGAATCGGTTCTTTTTACAGATTCGGACACGGGAAGGTTAGGAGCGGTAGTTAATGAGCCTACACGACGGAGAGAACGCGAATTTTTACGCAAGAAAAACACGCGTAAGGAAAACAACATTAAACATCAAACTGCAAGATGAAAACTGCATTACGTAAAACGTAATCATATTAACAAACTATCAGATTGATTAACTAACACTGAACACTGAAAACCAGCATGCAATTCTTGGAACGCTGTGGAGAGACGAATGAATCGAACAGCTGAAGTGAACCGACTCGCTGAAATAAATCCGATTCCCCAACGATACACTTATACACGTGAGTCAGTCTGGCTCATCCTGGCACATTTCTCACATGTCTGAGCCTTCTCCTGGCGCGGTCTGAAACATGTGATTCATGAAGGATGAGCTAGCCAGACTGAAAACAGTGGAGGGTTCAAACATGTGAGACATCTCCAAGTTTTCAGAGAAGTCAGTGGCCTGTCAGCTTTTTGAAAATTGTACTGTTCTGGACAAAAAAAATAAAAACATTTCTGAATAAGACCACATCCACTCCCCCTCTGAAATCATTCATAGCAGAGATTTAACTGATTCTGTGGATGCAACTAAAATGTTGCTCGTTCATCTTTGTTTAATATAGTGTCAGGTTATGAAGAAACTGGCTACTATTAGCCACTTTGCATAAAAGCTTTAGCTAAATGACAAATTTGCTGAATTCTGCCGAATGGATTTAAGCATGCAAAATGTGTCAAACTGACATACATTCTTATTGGATGAAATTAGTCACTGTTTAATAAACAACTGTGTAGAGTTCAGGGGATATGTCGAAAGCTAAAAGTGAAAGCCTTCCCATTCTGCTGCTTTAGATATTTATATCATGACAACTCTCAGGATAGTGGGATATGTTAATGGTCATGACAATGTTAATGCTTGGAAGACTGCAAGTACAGAGAATCTCTACTGCAAATACAGCCACAGACACGCTGCTGTGAGCATATACCACACATGAAATTACCCAGATCTAGGCAGGTGGAGCTGGGGAAGGTGGAGGGCTGCAAACACTAGACCAGACTATCCAATCAGCTTGTAGAGCCATGTAGTGAACAATGTGATGGCTAGCGGATTGCATTAAGTACCTATCGGCCTGCACCGTCTATAGTTTCACGACTGAATGAGAGATGCACATATATATATATATATATATATATATATATAAGAAGTCCAACTTACCCTCATGAAATATTCCCTCTCTCTTTCTCTCTTAGGTGAAGGAGTTATCCACTATGCAGGCTCAACAGGAAGTGCCAGCCCCAGTCCAGGAAGCCCATCCAGTGGGTACCAGACCCAGTCTCCATCCTCTCAACCCTCGTCCCCCGAGGAGGTCTCTTTCACTGAGCTTGGTGCCCTTAAAAAATATTCCGCTGGAAGCCATGGTAATTCTGCAGGGGGCAACAAACTGGTTTTCCAATTTCCAGAAGTAAGCAGTGCTACCTCTGTCAACACCGTTACCCCGACCGTAACATCATCAGGGCAAAGCTCCTACTCTCACCCAATGGTTGGCAGGCGACCCATTGGCTTCACGGGTACCTTTACCAGTGAGTATTATTGGAGTGATTTTTGATATTGTCTCAGATTCTGTGTCCACTGACCATTGCTAACTTGTTTCACATTTGTGTTACTAGAAACAGGAGGTATGGTGTTGCTTTGCAAAGTATGTGGGGATATTGCATCAGGATTTCACTATGGTGTCCATGCATGTGAGGGATGCAAGGTAAGGACGCACTGCTCACTCATAAAATACTCTCAAAATGCATAACTGATGTGACCATTAAACTGTCACTATTCAGTTCATGTGGCTGATGCTTTACTCACACACTTTCATTCTGATCTTGTGTTACCCTCAGGGTTTCTTCCGCCGTAGTATCCAGCAGAACATCAATTATAAGATGTGTGTGAAGAATGAAAATTGTCTGATCATGAGGATGAACCGCAATCGCTGTCAGCACTGTCGCTTTAAGAAGTGCCTCTCTGTCGGCATGTCCAGAGATGGTAAGAACTTTAAACGTACAGTTTTATAAAAGTACAACTATATTATTTGCAGTGTTTGCTTAGGGAAACTTCAGTATTACTACACATACTTTGTGTTAGGAATGTTGTTGGTTGAGTAAACAACCACCTTGCAACCACCAGTTATTGCACTTTTCTAAACAATTTGACACTCATTTGGAGACCAGAATATAGACTGGTGGGTCTTAGTCCAGGATGAACCCACCTAACAACCACATGCAACATCCTAGAAATTTGTCCATTGGCAACTACATAACAATTTTAAATATCACCTTACTAATCCAGTGATTTCAATTAGAATCTGCGTGATCTGGAGTTTCGAGAGAAGGCAAAAAATTCCCCTTGTAGATTTTGCAGTGGGTTCAAGTTTGTTTTACGGAAATGTGATGCGTTGACCAACAGAAGGCTGGAAGCTATTGACAATGGCCAACTGACCTTTTTGCTTCAAAAGTGACCGCATCTTTACAGCACATTTAAAACCTGCTTTCAATTCTCCTTTCTATTTCCTCAACCCAGCATCTACCATCTGTTCTGTAATGTTTGCACCTATGGCTGACAGTTTCCTTTCACCGCTGATTTATTAGTGCGGGCATGCCTAAATCCCACAAGTCATCACTCACTGTAAAAACTGCAGCAAATCAGGTTAATTTGGGGGATTGGGGACACAAATGGCCCAAGCTCCTAGTACACTGCAGTTTAATGTGTTTCCAGATCTTCGTTTGCTGTATTGCAGGATTAATTAAGATCTAAACACTAGCTGGGATTTAATAAAGTGTTTTGTCGATGTAACCCAGAAGCTAGGAGCATTTATTTCAATTGAATGTAATGCATAAATGTACTAAAAATATCTTTCGATTTGTCCTCTAGCACACTTTGCCCATACAGGACACTGTTGTCTCTGGGGAGCTTTGTAAACTGGGCTGATAATAAATCACATTTTCTGGGGCTAGTGTACATATTTAGGTGACCTAAAAAGCAGAAAAGTAAAGTGATACAGTATGCACCATCATATTTCAACGTCACATGACGTACTTGACCTTGTTTTCCTCCCTTGTTGCCACTCGCACTGTAATTACACTAGATTTCCATTGAATTTGAAAGTTTCTGAATATATAAAGAACCCTTATGGATTTAACTTGTCAGGGTATTGTAATGTTACAATGCCCGCAAATGCACAAAACATAGCTAATGCTGTATGTCACTTGCTAAACCTTGAATTCTCCTTTATCACTGGCCAACACCTTCATGTGAGGGTGCTATATGACCCCTTTAGACACACAAAAACCCTTGTTACATTACAGATCTAAAAATCTGGTTTTGCATTAGTGCTTGTGTTAGCAGTTTCAACCTAACCTTGCTTGCTGACGGCACCACATTGCTCAACACTAGGTGCTCCTTATCATTCCAGTTTATCATCATATCACGTTCCTCTGCCCTACAACGTTGCACCACTTAACAATACCTAACACCACCTAACGCCTTCTATCTGCCCTTTTCACCCGTAACCTGCTAACCCTTTAACTCATGACTGTATCTATTTCACCTGCTGTCATTTACTCCATCACTCATTCCCTCAATGACATCACCTCTGCTTCGGGTGACTCACTGACCCACTTCCCAATGGGATAGAGACACAGAGAGAGAGAGAGAGAGACTGAAGGATGGGGGGTGTATCATACAGTTTTAGGATCTATGAATAACTGCGAGGTGGATGAGAAAGAGGTGGGGGAAGTAGAACAGAAAGAAGCTTTGCAGACCAGTCATAATCTGATATGAAATATTAGAGTGATGTAATCTTGTTTCATGCCTCTTAGAAAATTGATAGTTCCAGTCCTAAATGCTGTTTTGTCAGTACAGCATTTCTTCTATGGTGCAAAATAAGGATCAATAAAGCAATCGAATGTGCTATTGTGAATAAAGCTCATCCAGTGCACGTTAGGCCTAACAATCCTCTTTATCCATGACTATATTCACAATACAGCACAGCCTCTCGTACCTCATTGCATTATTGTGCAGTTGTAAAATAATGGAAACCTTTACATTGTACAATTTTATATGATTTGATTATACATAGTGACATTTATTCCCCCGTTTCTCCTAGCTGTGCGATTTGGACGCATTCGGAAGCGCGAGAAACAACGCCTACTGGATGAAATGCAGAGTTACATGAACAGCCTTAATGAATCAGCGTCCATGGACATCAACTGTACTACACCCACCGAGAACCCTACCAGCCCTGAGGAAGGCCAATCAGAAGAGGCCATTGGTGCTATCTCACAAGCTTATCGTAACATCTTTGTGAACGGAGAGAAGTTGTTAGTGAAGATTGACGATGACAACAACATCAATAACAACAGTCCTTCTTCCTTCCGTCATAATCCAATACAAGAGTCCGGATACACCCAGTCTCATCCTCAGCCAAGCATCTCACCTCAAGAACATCCTGTCCATTCCACAACAAGCTGCCTCACCCAATCCAGATGCCCGTTCGCTAACCACGACAACAAACCAACAATCCAGGTTATGGACAACAATCACTATAACTTCCCACAATCCCCAAGTCCCAAACAGGGAACTACACCGTCTCAAAGCTATCCATCTAAACACAACAGTTATTCCACTCAGACGTCTTGTCCTTGGAGACTGAGTCCTGGTGCTAAAGTTCTGGTAAGTCTTTATGAGGGCATATGATTTGTTGCACACTGCAAAACAACATCTTAAGTTTACTATTTTACTTGAATTAATGAGTAAAATTGTCTCTTTCTCTTTCTGTATTTCTCTAGGCATGTCCTCTCAATGCATGTCCCGTCTCCCCAGCCAGTCACTCCAGTCAACAGGTCTGGGAGAGTTTCTCCCAGTGCTTCACTCCAGCTGTTAAAGAAGTGGTTGAATTTGCCAAGAGCATTCCAGGGTTTCAGGC
Source organism: Paracanthobrama guichenoti (assembly GCA_018749465.1). NCBI lineage: Eukaryota > Metazoa > Chordata > Actinopteri > Cypriniformes > Gobionidae > Paracanthobrama > Paracanthobrama guichenoti. The sequence continues at coordinate 5,967,144 of JAGHMJ010000029.1, forward strand.
ACTGAGTCAACATGATCAGGTCATGCTGCTGAAGGCAGGAACCTTTCAGGTGAGAAACAGTTCCAATCAGACTATCTTGGCCTGGTCGTATCTGCTTTCCTTCATGAGCTCAATCACAGAAGGCAGATTCTAGTGGTGGGAAATCTGACTTGCCTGCTGAACAATCCAGCATGAATGCCATGTTGGTCCAGGCTGGTTTAGTGCTGGTCTAGCTGGTGGACCAGCATCCGTTTCCCATGATTGGGGACCAGCAACCAGCATCCCATGTTGGTCCCAGCATGCAAAACATACCTTATACTGGTGACCAGCAATGCTTGATTTTTCAGCAGGGTCATTTCCACAGATAATTTCAAAGAATCAGTTTAACAAATGTTTCAGAAATTCCTTTATTTCATGACCCAATTGCATCATCATGTGGTCCTTTGACAATCCAGTATACATCCCCTAAAATAATTTTTTCTTCGTAGGAACATATTGCTCTTCATTAGATTTTATTAATAAGGATGAATTAAGAGTCTTAGTTCAGTTTCTTTCAGCTTGTAGAACCAAAATATTGTTGACTCAAGATCATGACCCAAGGATTGATTTGGTTCAGACTGTTTTTGCAAACTGGTTCAATTGATTCATTGAAAAGATTTGACTCAACTGAACAATTCGATCATAAATCTCAATCTGACATCCCTAGCAGTTTCCATCACATGGTGTTACGGACAAATATTTACGGACTGTGCAAGGCTCTAAACTAATATCGTTACAGATTTGTTTTCAACACTTAGTAACTAATGTCTGAAAGCTAAATGCGTGCAGGACTTATATTACAGTGAATAAAGTCTTCGGAGTTATTGTGATGCACTTTACACGGCCCAAACATGAACAGTTTATTTATTATAATTTTTCTTCATTGCAGGTTCTAATGGTGAGGTTCTGCTCACTGTTTGACGCCAAGGAACGGACTGTAACATTCCTAAATGGCCAAACCTACCCGTTGACATCCCTGCGAGTGCTTGGCATGGGCGGCCTTCTGGACGCCATGTTTGAGTTCAGTGAGAAGCTGGGGAACATGGGTCTGGAGGCCGATGAGATGGGTCTCTTCATGGCTGTGGTGCTGGTTTCTGCAGGTACCTTGGATTCCTAGTAATTATCACACACAAGCAGTATTTGAAGTGTGTCAATACTAGTGAGAGAGGCATCACAGCTGTGCTTTTCAGATGGCTGTTCCAAACAGTATAATGCTAATTTAAAAGATACAGAATTTTGGACCAATTCCAAATCGGCATCGCATATGTCCTTTGTGGATAATGGGATACCAAAATGTGTCGCAAAAAAGATCCAAAATGGTGACTGTAGTCAGAAGAAATGTTGATTGCAAAAACATTCTATTTTGATAAATATATTATGAAGAAAATTATAGGAGCTTGTTTCCACCATGCAAAAAAAAAAAAAAAAAAAAGAGAAAAGAATTGCAGAAAAAAATGATTAGACCGCAAAAACACGTTCTGTGTGAACCGGTCCTTAACGAGGCATTTTACTAGAGTTTGGAATACTAGAGTTTCACCCAAAAATGAAAATTATTCCATAATTTATTCCCTCTCAAGCCATCCTAGGTTTTATATGACCTTTCTTCTTTCAGCCAAACACAATCAGAGTTATATATATATAAAAAAATATCCTGATTCTTCCAAGCTTTATAATGGGAGTGAATGGTAACTGAGATTTTTAATCCCCAAAAAAAGTGCATTCATCCATCATAAAAGTAATCCATACGGCTCCAGTGTGTTAATAAAGGCCTTCTGAAGCGAAGCCATGCGTTTTAGTAAGAAAAATATCCATATTTATAAGGTAGAATCACTGGCTTCCGGTAATGGCCGGCCACATGCAAGTGTAGCTCTGGTGGAAGAGCATGATGTATCGACTCACGGAAGCGCAGTCGATAGAGCGAAACAAAACTCCGGTCACGAATTAGAAGTCTAAAACAAGAGTTTTAAAAAGAAATGTCTACTCTCATCTAAGCTTACACTACTCGATACTCATGTGTCGGGTCAGAGGTCACTCTTCTGCCGGAACTAGACTCGCATACGGCCGTTACCGGAAGCCAGTGATTATTTTTATAATGGATGGATGTGCTTTTTTGGGCTTCAAATTTTAAGCTCCAATTCACTCCCATTATAAAGCATGGAAGAGCCAGGATATTATTTAATATAACTCAGATTGTGTTTGGCTGAAATAAGAAAGTCAAATACACCTCGAGTGGCTTGAGGGGGAGTAATTTAAGGGATAATTTTCAGTTTTTGGATAAAATAAGGCTTTTAGTTTATACACAACCAATATTCCAGTTCCTCATGATTGTTTTGCTGTGTATCAGATCGCTCCGGTATATCAGACGTGGGCGCTGTCGAGCAGCTCCAGGAGGATTTGATCGGTGCTCTTCGCGCTCTCATCACTCGCCGGAGGCCAGAGGACAGCTCGCTCTTCCCCAAACTCCTGCTGCGTCTGCCTGACCTCCGAACCCTCAACAACCAGCACTCTGAGAAACTCCTCGCCTTCCACATCGACCCCTGAGAACAGAAAGAGACGATTGCCAGACCTACTCAGGTCAACATGGTGATTAACAAGGGGTCAAAACAGAAATTCAGGGTGCTCTTCTTGTACAAATAAGCCATGCATAATTCAGGATGAACATCTGATTTACACAGACACCTCAGACTTGCTTCACCACGTCAAACTTTTCCAATGCAACGTAAGAATTATTTTAAAGAACGGAGCAGATGCTGGACATTTGGACTTTTCAGAAGAGTTTTCAAGAAATTCAAGAAGAGGGAATAGATTTTTCTTTCTACAACGGACAATTGACGAGATTATGAGGTGACGGCTTTTTATAATCAGAAATAATCTGGACTCACACGGTGTCAGTATGAAGTTTTGGGACATTATAAATATTTTCCTCACTCCAGATGCTATGCATTCATTATCATATTGTTCAACACATTGTACAACCTTTCAGATGCTAGCTCATAATTCAATGGCACAATTCAATAACTTCCTCTAACACATTCTTATATCTCTTTGCGGACCTTTATAAATATTGTTTATTGCTCATGTCAGGCACAGGCATTCAAAACTTTGTGTAAAAACATGTATTATAATTGAAATATATGATAGTTTCTCATAACTGTGTAAGACTGTAGTATGTACTGTATTCTCGTGTGGAAATATCATGACAATACCAGGTTGTTTCATGAAGAAAGGACTGCTCATCTTCTGTTTAAACCGTTAAACCAATGTAATTTACAACAGCACTGCATGGATATGGTTTATTTTCTATTGGAGAGGATGGGTTTTCAGCAAAGTGGACTTTGACATTTCTACACAAATTAATTTGTTTCACGTGCATTTAGATGTATATTTGGTAAATGTATTATGTTTATCTTTTACTATAGAGATGGCAAGATTATGTAATATTAAAAGATTACCTTTAAATTTTTGCAAAGCTGAGTATTTTGTATGCATGCGCATATATATATATATATATATATATATAGCCTATATATAATATCCTGAGCACTGCACGCTCCATTGCACATGGAATGCTGATGGTGCACAATGGTATCCTAGCAACAGGCAATGGAACCAGCATGAGCTGATATATGTGATCTATGCCAGGATTTTCACCTTCATTTAAATAATGGCTCCAGGGTTCCAAATGGAATCTTTGTTTCATATCATACATTACACACACTGCCTTTTTACCATTACAGATATAGTACTGTAGCCCCTGATCTATATAGAGTCATTATATAGATCAGTGACTGTAGTGCAGAGTAATCGGTCTAGAATATTTAATGTTGGCAATAAATGAAATGTTACACGAATAGGATTCTCTGGTAGAATGAGGTTGAGGAAACAGAAATTAAACAAACTTGGCATGCCATGTTAAAATATTAATATTATTATTTGCACCTCCCTCCTTCCTTTTCCTGTCTTTTGGGTGCCACATGATCCTCACGAAAGAAAGACAGAAAAATATATAGAAAGATAGAAATATATAAGTATATTAAATATGTCAAATATAGCCTATATCAAACATATATGAATAAATGAGTCCAGATTCGAACAACCATCCAACCAGTAATGTTTGATATGGATTTCTATACAGTAAGTGCGCCCTCTTGAGGTTACTGTGCCATACTACATTTAAAGAAGAGCATTTCATTAAAGAATATAATTTCTGTCCCCAGGACACTGTATTTATAAACGTGCATGAAAATTAACTCTAAAATACATTTTATTACGCAGTGTCCTGAACATTAATCTAACTGCACATTTAAAATATATAATTTAAAACAATTTAATAAAAACTACTGAGAACACTAAAAAATTAGCATTTGTTACATGTCCCCGGTATCTACAGCTAAACTTTATCATGAAATATAATCATTAAAATCTTTCAGAAATCTTTTTTTTTTTTTTTTTTTTTTTTTTTTTTGCATTTAAAAAAAGATATATATAAAATAATAATAATAATAATAATAATAATAATAATACAAAGAGTTCCGAGTTCCGTTAGTGAATGGCCCAGCAACATTAACAACATTAGTTTTGATAAAGTCTTTAAATATGATTTCCAAACATATATTTTACAGTTTTGTATAGGTTGCAAGCAAAGCAGGCAATGAAACAGAGACTGAACTCATCATACAATTCATCAATTATATCTGGAATTATTTCAGACAGCGGCAATAGATGCTATTTACTAAGTGAAAATAGTGAATAAAAAGTAATTTATATTTCATTTTGACAGATACATACTATTTGCACCTCAGTAATGTTGTACATTAACAGGATGCAATAACAGAGTGTAAATTATTATTTTTAGTTAAATTATTAAATGGAGGCCCCCATAAAAGGACACTAAAATCCCTCCCTACACCTAACCCTTCCCAATAAATGCTTTTATTATCATTAAACATTTCGTTAGGCTCTTTAATACCACTTTCAGAAAAAATTTTTTTTTTATTGAAAGTAAATGCCTTTCCGATGTGATTTGTGATGAGAAAAGAGAGAAGTGCAAACTCTGAAAAGGCAGATTTGAACCCATGTTGATTGCATCAGAACAATGGTCAACCACCCATATGCTTTACTGATTTGCCACTGAAGACATTAAAGCACAAGCGTTTTTTTTAAATGTTGTTTGGCTCAACCAGGCATTGTTAAGTGGAGCTAGTGCAACTTGCCAACAAGGCACACTATTTACATTTATAGACACTCCGATTATGGCATGGTTGGCTAAAACTGAAAATCTGAATAAAGTGAATAAATTAAAAAGATGATGTCACTAAGCTCAAAAAAAAAAAAAAAAAAAAAGATATATATATACAGGTGCTGGTCATATGATTAGAATATCATCAAAAAGTTGATTTATTTCACTAATTCCATTCAAAAGTGAAACTTGTATATTATATTCATTCATTACACACAGACTGATATATTTCAAATGTTTATTTCTTTTAATTTTGATGATTATAACTGACAACTAAGGAAAATCCCAAATTCAGTATCTCAGAAAATGAGAATATTGTGAAAAGGTTGACTATTGAAGACAGCTGGAGCCACACTGTAATCAGCTGATGAACTCAAAACACCTGCAAAGGCCTTTAAATGCTCTCTCAGTCTAGTTCTGTAGACTACACAATCATGGGGAAGACTGCTGACCTGACCGTTGTCCAGAAGACGACCACTGACACCTTGCACAAGGAGGGCAAGACACAAAAGGTCATTGCAAAAGAGGCTGGCTGTTCACAGAGCTCTGTGTCCAAGCACATTAATAGAGAGGCCAAGGGAAGGAAAAGATGTGGTAGAAAAAAGTGTACAAGCAATAGGGATAACCGCACCCTGGAGAGGATTGTGAAACAAAACCCATTCAAAAATGTGGGGGAGGTTCACAAAGAGTGGACTGCAGCTGGAGTCGGTGCTTCATGAACCACTACACACAGATGTATGCAAGACATGGGTTTCAGCTGTCGAGCCACTCTTGAACAACAGACAGCGTCAGAAGCGCCTCGCCTGGCCTAAAGACAGAAAGGACTGGACCGCTGCTGACTGCTCCAAAGTTATGTTCTCTGATGAAAGGAAATCAGGGTCCCAGAGTCTGGAGGAAGAGAGGAGAGGCACACAATCCACGGTGCTTGAGGTCCAGTGTAAAGTTTCCACAGTCAGTAATGGTTTGGGGTGCCATGTCATCTGCTGGTGTTGGTCCACTGGGTTTTCTGAGGTCCAAGGTCAACGCAGCCGTATACCAGGAAGTTTTAGAGCACTTCATGCTTCCTGCTGCTGACCAACTTTATGGAGATGCAGATTTCATTTTCCAACAGGACTTGGCACCTGCACACAGTGCCAAAGCAACCAGTACCTGGTTTAAGGACCATGGTATCCCTGTTCTTAATTGGCCAGCAAACTCGCCTGACCTTAACCCCATAGAAAATCTATGGGCTATTGTGAAGAGGAAGATGCGATTTGCCAGACCCAACAATGCAGAAGAGCTGAAGGCCACTATCAGAGCGACCTGGGCTCTCATAACACCTGAGCAGTGCCACAGACTGATCGACTCCGTACACAATTTATATATGAAATAAAAAAATAAATAAAACAAAAACAACACTTTACTATAAGTATTATAGTAAAAATGAATCAACCCATTATGCTGGTGTAATGGGTTGAGAAAATGCTATTGATTATTAAAAATTTGATTTAAAACAGTCACCCCACATAAATCTTTTGGAGTGTGATTGTAATAACTTTTTCTTGTGTAATTACACCGCCGCGCCACTAGATGGCTTGGATGCGCATGAGATTCCAAGAGACGAGAGTAGCGTCCTCCGGGCTCAGTAATAAACTGACTGCCGCTGAGGAAAGATCTCTCTGATCGGTCTCTTTGTGTTTCACAGGTATGAGTGTATCACATGTACCTTTGCACATTTCTTTTTGATTGCACTTATGCAAACAGAAATGCGCAAGAGTTTACAATAAAGAGTTTGTTTGTGTGAAGTACATGTAATATAAAGAGTTTAATTCACTGAGGATTATAAAAAATATTGCTAAAATAAGTCGAATCAGTGTGTTTCACACATGGGTTATGTGTTAATGAAATGTTTATTCTTATGAAAGTATTTGTGTTGCATGTTATTTGATTTAAGAGTGTTTTTCCAGTCAGCATCTGTCTACATGTGGTATTCTCTGTTCAGACGCCATTTTGAGTGTTTAGCGGGCGTTGTGTGGGGTACGGGGGTACAAGTGAAATGAAAATATGTTCATAAGTATATTTTGCATACATCTGAATGTGTAAAAGATGTTTTATTTTTGTACAATTGAATTTACCGAATGCACTTTGAGTTTAAATATGTCTAATTAAAATAATTAAATAACTGTGTGTCTAAATAACTGTAATTAAAAATTACATATGTGAGTAATAAACTGACTGCCGCTGAGGAAAGATCTCTCTGATCGGTCTCTTTGTGCACCCTGCCAGTGAATCCTTTGCTGCCGGCCCAGATATCCCCTAGGTTTGAGGCCGGTAACAATTGGGGGCTCGTCCGGGATTGCCTCATCTGCAAACTGCAGTAGCAAACACGACGTGAAGATCCTGTGCTTAGAGCTTCAGGGAAGGCTGCTGTATTGAGCATCATCCAGAGAGTGAGAGCTACAGGTGACAAGTCAAGATGGCTGCTGCTGTTCCAAGGCGAATGCTGATGTTCCAAATTCAAAAGAAACTTTCACATTTGAGCCAGTTGCGGCTGGTTGCACGGTTCACTGAAGATGGTCAAGAGAGTTCCACTATCCCTGAACTGGGTGAGTCAGAACTGTACCACTTCATTGTCGATTATATACGAAGTGAGAATCTAAAAGCAATGGAAGACGAAGGTATGAATCAACTGCTTCTCCTCGATGATTTCCTGGAGGACCTGTTTCGAGTTCCAGATGCAAGGTCTGCCAACGGGGATGGTGATGTGGTTCTGGATCACGCTGAAGCCACCACCACCACCACCGACGACTTGAACGTCATTCCTGTTGATCAAGACGGACCCATGCACATTTATCAACCACTCACGGACAGAGACATTCACACAGACTTCCCTGCCGTGATCACGCGTACACGTATAGCATCCAAGGACCAGGACGCTTGTATACTGGCCACGAATAGTGCCACGCAAATGCCAGCCCTGCCCAAACCTGCCATTGTAAGTGATACTGCACCAAGGTCATCGTCAAACTTCAACAATCAGGTGATAAGGGTGACTGATGTTGCTTCTCTGTTACCACGCAGAGAATTTAAGTTACATGGTGGTCAAATTTGTGATGCAGGTTGTGATATGTCTTTCAATTGTCTGTGTAAGCAAATTGATGAGGGTTTGAAGGAGGGTTTCAGTGAGTGTGAAATTATCAGGGCTGTCCTGAAAATAACAAAACCTGGTACATTCAGAGAGATGTTGATTAATAAGGATGACCTCACTATTGATGGGTTAAAAAGATTTTTGCGCTCTCACATCAGAGACAAAAATATAACTGAACTTTTTCAAGACCTAACTAGTGCGAGACAGAATGACAAAGAGAGCCCACAACAGTTTCTTTACAGAATAATGGGCCTGAAGCAGCATATTCTGTTTGAATCACAACAACCTGGTATTGGTTTCAGCTATAACAAAGAGCTTGTTCAGGGCACTTTCCTTCACACACTTTACCAGGGGTTAAATGAGAGAAACAGCTATGTCAGATGTGATCTTAAATCTTTTCTCTCAGACATGCAGGTTAGTGATGACTTCCTCTTGGAACAAATTATGAAATCAACCTCTGAAGAAGAAGGGAGATTGAAAAGACTGGGTGCAGTAGGTAAAAACACTGTACATGCGGCTCAGCTCTCACAAGGTGACCCAAACTCTACAACAAAAGTTGACGCTGAGTTACAAGCAAACAGGGAGGCTATCAAAGAACTAACCGTCCAAGTTTCTTCTCTAACTAAACATCTAGCTCAAATGTCTACTTCCACTGAGGCTGTGAAGCTGAAAGACTGCCACACACCTACAGATCATGCCTACCCACCACCACTATCTGAAACAAGAGGTAAATGCAATGACTGTGTCCAAAGAAACAACCTGAACTGTGTTCACTGCTTTGTGTGTGGCCAGGCAGGACATCGAGCCATTGGCTGTCTCCAACGAAAGTCGCCGGGAAACGGGAAAAGGTTGCTGGAGCGGGGCAGCCAGCGACCCTAAGCAGTGATGAGCCCAGAGAAAAGGTCAAAACACCTAAACGCGCACAGTCAAGTTCACCATGCCCATCAGACCCAAAGAAAAGAATAGCTCAACTCATCGGTAAGCGATGCATGGTCTCGTGTTCCATTAACGGTGTACCTCTGCAGATGTTGCTTGATTCAGGGGCACAAGTGACAATGGTGAACAGATCATGGATTGAACAAGCAATACCCCATGTCAAAATACAACCAATTGGATTGTTGTTTGCCGATCATTCTCTTGAAATTTCGGCCGCTAATAATACTCGGGTTCCCCTTGATGGATGGGCAGAGATTGAACTTCAAATAGGTAGCCAGCCCCATGAGTGTGTGACAATCGGAGTGCCACTACTTGTCAGTCGTGACTGTAATTACCCACTTTTAGGTAGTAATGTGATCGCAGAAATTGTTAAACCAAATATGGATCAGAATAACCATGTTAATGTGACTGAAATACTCAAAGAGGCTTTGAATGTCAATGACAGCACCGTCGAAGCTTTAGTCTTCGCACTCCAGACCCTTACACCCGTGGAGATGCCACAGAGTAATCTACGGCTTGGCAAGAAGGGGGTACATATCCCAGCAGGCAAGATCTGTGAAGTTCAGTGCAGAGTTCGAGGATGGCACAGTGGAGGTACAGTCATGTTTCAGCCGAGCCCAGAGAATCATTGCCCTGAGGGTCTAGAATTGTTTCCAGCTTTAGTTGATGTTCCTATCGGCTCATCAAAGCGCATCAAAGTCCCGATTCAGAACTCTACAAAACATGATATATATCTGGCAAAGAAAACCATTCTTGGTACTCTTGAAGATATATACTTGATCATAAGCCAGTCACTCGTTCCTCCATCAGCTGTGAGCCAACACCTCGGAATGCAGCCCAATTGTGTTCGGCTCAATTGTGCACTGATGAACAGAAGACTGAAGGCAAATGGCATTCTCCTGTTGACTTGTCTCATTTAACTGAGGAAGAACAAGAGATTGTGAAATGCATGTTATTTGACCAGTCTGACGTTTTTGCCAAAGATGATGCTGACATCGGTTGTATTCCTAAGGGTGGATAAGGAAGTCCACCTCACCTTATTCCTCCCCTGTGGTCTGTGTTAGAAAAAAGGATATGAGTTTACGGGTATATGTGTTGACTTTCGCGGCCTAAACAGTAAGACTGTCCCTGATCGTCACCCACTGCCCCGCATCCAAGATCTGCTTGATAACCTTGGTGGGTACTCATGGTTCTCAATTCTCGACCAAGGAAGTGCATACCATCAAGGATTTGTCGAGGAAAGCTCCAGACACCTGACAGCCTTTAGCACTCCTTGGGGGTTATATGAATGGATCCGTCTCCCCTTCGGCCTTTCTAACGCACCGGCGGCTTTCCAGAGATGTATGGAAGATGTTTTGAATGGTCTGAGGGATGACTGTTGTTCACCTTACCTAGATGACATACTCTGTTTTTCAAAAACATTTTCTGAACATGTTCGGGACATGGGGAAGGTGTTCTGTCGGTTAAGGGAGTATGGTGTCAAATTACGCCCAAAGAAGTGTGAATTATTCAAACCCCAAATCAGATATGTTGGTCGTTTGGTAACGAGTGAAGGCATTCAAGTAGATCCAAAGGACTTGGAAGCTGTCCTGCAATTAAAGGATAGGGAACCTAAAAATGTCGGTGAGGTTAGAGCTCTGCTTGGGTTTTTGGGTTACTACCGGCCTTTTATTCAAGACTTTTCCAGAATAGCCCGTCCCCTCTTCAAACTGCTAGAGACTGCAACAGAGTTTAGTGTGAGAACGGTTAAGAAAAAATCTTTTAATAAAAACACAAAAGATCGCCAGTTGCCATCCAAGACACCTGTTCATTGGACTTCTGAACATAGCACCATTGTTGCTTATCTGGTCGACATGTTGACCAGTTCTCCCATTTTGGCCTACCCAGACTTTAATTCGCCATTCGTCTTGCACAATGATGCCTCCAGTGAAGGGTTGGGTGCTGTACTCTATCAAGAACAGGGAGGTAAACTTTGAGTTATCGCTTATGGCTCAAGATCACTCACTCCAGCTGAGAAGAATTATCATCTCCACACCAGCAAGCTTGAGTTCCTTGCCCTGAAGTGGGCAATCTGTGATACATTTCGAGATTACCTTTACTATGCACCCACATTCACTTTTTTCACCGATAATAACCCCCTTACCTATGTTTTGAGTACAGCCAAATTGAATGCAGTGGGACACCGTTGGGTGGGAGAGCTAGCCGATTTTCATTTCACAATTAAGTACAGGCCTGGCAAAACTAACATCGATGCTGACACCCTGTCACGTTTTCCTGTTCAGCTTCAGGACCACACAAGTGAATACACTGAGACCATGCCACCTGAAATAATTTCTGCTGTATGGCAGGGTAATATAGCAGACAGAGACAATGATGTGCCATGGGTAGCTGCTTTGCAGTTGAACTCTCCAGATGATGACCTGCTTCCTGAATGTACACCCATGTTTAGCAAACAACACATTGAAGTTGCACAGAAAGAAGATGAGTCCATTGGTGAAGTAATCGAATTGAAAAAGAAAGGCTGGAGTCCTGCTGACAAAGGAAAAAAACAAATGAGCATAAATACACAACGACTTGTACATGAATGGAACAGACTCAGACTTGACAAATAAATCTTATACAGGCAAACAGCGCAACACAGACAACTAGTTCTGCCCACGTCGCTCAAGTCAGTTGTGCTCAAGCACTTGCATGATGATATGGGACATGTCGGGGCTGACAAAGTCATTCACTTAGCAAGGCAGAGGTTTTATTGGCCCTTCATGCAACGTGAAATTGAAAATTATGTCATCCGTCAGTGTTCATGCGTTAAACAAAAGAAACCCACCATTCCGGAAAAAGCACCAATGAGCTCCATCACCACCAGTGGCCCCTTTGAGCTTTTCTCTGTTGATTTTCTTCATCTCGAACCAAGTAAAGGTGGTTATGAGTATATCTTAGTCTTGGTAGATCACTTTACCCGTTTTGCTCAAGCTTACCCAACTCGAAACAAATCCGGAAAAACTGTAGCAGAGAAGATCTTCTTTGACTTTATTCCACGCTTTGGGTATCCTAAAAAGATTCATCATGATCAGGGTCGGGAGTTTGAGAACAACTTGTTCCATAGACTTGAACACCTGGCTGGAATCGCTCATTCACGAACTACCCCTTACCACCCTCAGGGGAATCCTGTTGAGCGTTTGAATAGAACCCTTCTCCAGATCCTTCGTACCCTGTCAAAAAGAAAGAAGTCCGAGTGGAAAGATCATCTACCACACATAGTCCATGCTTATAACTGTACAAGGCATGAAGCTACTGGTTATTCTCCATTCTTTCTTCTCTTTGGCAGAGTGCCACGTTTACCCATAGACTTACTCTTTGACCTTGAACCTGAGCAACAAAAACAAACGGCGACAAGAGTATTCAGAGAAATGGGCTTCTAGAATGCAGGAGGCATACAAGATTGCTTCAGAGAATAGCAAAAGGTGCTCGGCAAAAGGGAAAAGCTACTATGATCGAGGTGTTAAAGGAGCTGTACTTTACCCTGGCGATCATGTGCTTGTTCGTAACCTCTCTGAGCGAGGTGGACCCGGCAAACTCTGTGCTTATTGGGAGCAGGAAGTTCATTGTGTGGTTGAAAGAGTTGGAGATGGACCTGTCTATCGAGTGCAAGCAGAAACAGGTGACCGAACTGCCCGTGTGTTACACCAAAACTTACTCTTACCTGTAAATGACTTGCCACTTGAAAGTGACAAGCACCACTCTGGTGCTCCTCAGAAATCAACAGGAAAAAAGCAAAATCATTCAAACAAGGAAAACACAAGTGAGCAGGATTCTAATGATTCTGAAGAAGAATTCTTCTGCAACTATCCCAGACCTGTACCGGTATATGAAACAAGGATGGTCAGTTCAAGTCCTCCTGAACCAAAACAAAACTGTGAGCTTAGAGCAAGAGCACCTGAATTTCAGCCTTGGAATCTGAGAACCGGAAGAGATGGTGTGCAACCAGAGTGCTCAGTGAATTCTGAACCAGTAAATGCTCCAATTACAACTGAACTGAATCTTTCTGAGGAGATCTTTTAAGAACCTACAGCGGAAACTGTGGAAAGGGTAGATCAGGATGAATTTTACCCCAATGTTGAACCTGATGTCCCTTTACGACGGTCTGTCCGAGCACCCAAACCAAGAGAGGTGTTTACATATAACCAGCTGGGTCAACCAGCATATCAAGTTTGGAGACCAGGAGCAAATGCAATGCATGCTTGTGTGTTTTACCCTGTCCAGACTTACCTCATGCTACCAGACATGTGTCACTACCCAGTTCCACCAGTGTGGGCATTTTAAAGAAAAAGAGAGAAAGAATAAGACACTTCACATTCTAGAGCATACGCCTACATACATTGAGTAACAGCTTTAAAGTTTGCTTTCTTGAAAAATGTAACAACCAAATGAGTTGAGTTCTGATGTCTGGAGACATTTCTAAAAGCAGGGGAGAGTGTAATGGGTTGAGAAAAAGCCATTGATTATTAAAAATTTGACTTAAAACAGTCACCCCACATAAATCTTTTGGAGTGTGATTGTAATAACTTTTTCTTGTGTAATTACACCGCCGCGCCACTAGATGGCTTGGATGCGCATGAGATTCCAAGAGACGAGAGTAGCGTCCTCCGGGCTCAGTAATAAACTGACTGCCGCTGAGGAAAGATCTCTCTGATCGGTCTCTTTGTGTTTCACAGGTATGAGTGTATCACATGTACCTTTGCACATTTCTTTTTGATTGCACTTATGCAAACAGAAATGCGCAAGAGTGGCGCTTTGCTTCATCAACACGCTTACAGAGCAAGCCACGCAAACAATAACAATAACGTCCTTCTCAAATCAGAAACCGTGGGTGGACAATTCAATCCGCGCGGCAGTGAACGCACGCACTGCTGCTTACAACGCCGGTCTCCATTCAGGGAATATGAATGAATACAGATCGTCCTGCTATGCTCTCAGACGAGCAGTTAAAGCCGCAAAACTCCGTTATAAAGACCGAGTGGAGTCTCATTTCCAACTCAACGACTCGCGGCGCATGTGGCAAGGTCTGAGGTCCATCTGCTCCTTTGGATCTAAATCCTCTGCAGAGGCAAGCGTTGATCCGTTGCTCGTGAACGAGTTAAACTCTTTCTATGCTCGCTTTGACTGTAACCGCGGCAACGCGACTCCGCCAAGTGGCGTGTTAGAGGAAATTACTCAGAGCAGCAACAATCACGTGATCTCTGTCTCGGAGGATGAAGTTCGGAGAGCACTCAAGCGTGTGGGCGTCAGGGAAAGCTGCTGGGCCGGATGGTATTTCAGGTCGTGTTCTGCGGTCCTGTGCTGATCAGCTCACCGGGTTGTTTACATCTATCTTTAATGAGTCCTCGCTACATCTGTGGTCCCCACCTCCTTCAAAAAAATCCACCATCATCCCTGTCCCTAAGAACAGTAAACCTCTTGCCTAAATGACTATCGTCCAGTGGCTCTCACGTCTATAGTCATGAAGGTCTTTGAGACTCATTAAAAACACCATTTGCGCCTTCATTCCTGACACTTTGGACCCTCTTCAGTTTGCCTATCGTCCCAATAGATCGACTGAAGATGCCATCTCTCATGTCCTCCACTCCTCCCTCACTCACATCGACAGCAATTGTGGGAACTACGTAAGACTGCTATTTATTGACTATAGCTCAGCCTTTAACACCATAGTTCCCACCAAGCTAACCTCCAAA
The DNA here is from genome assembly GCA_018749465.1 of Paracanthobrama guichenoti. Lineage (NCBI taxonomy): Eukaryota > Metazoa > Chordata > Actinopteri > Cypriniformes > Gobionidae > Paracanthobrama > Paracanthobrama guichenoti. The sequence continues at coordinate 5,982,196 of JAGHMJ010000029.1, forward strand.
CTCCTGGATCTCGGCCTGAATCCTTCTCTCTGCCACTGGATTGAGGACTTCCTCACTGGCAGGGCTCAGGTGGTGAGAATAGGCCAGTCCACCTCCACCTCCATCACCCTGAGTGTGGGAGCTCCACAGGGCTGTGTCCTGAGCCCCTGCTCTACTCTCTCTACACGCATGACTGTTTGTCCACACACAGCTCCACCTCTATCATCAAATTTGCTGATGATACTGTTGTCCTGGGCCTCATTTCCAACAACAATGAGACGGCATACTTGGACGAGGTGGAGCATCTAACATCATGGTGCCAGGACAACTGTCTCTCTCTGAATGTTGGCAAGACCAAAGAAATGATTGTGGACTTCAGGAAGAGACAGCAACGGACATACTCCCCCTCATGATCAGCGGGTCACCAGTAGAGAGAGTGAGCAGCTTCAAGTACCTGGGAGTAAACATCTCCGAGGACCTGACCTGGACTGCTCACATTCAGACACAGGTGAAAAAAAAGCCAGGCAAAGACTGTACCACCTGCGCCAGCTGAGGAAATTCAGGGTTTCACCAGCTATCCTGAAAACTTTCTATTTAGGGCGATAGAAAGTGTTTTAACTCAGTGCATCACAGCGTGGTATGGGAACAGCACCAGCCATGACCGCAAAGCCCTGCAAAGAGTAGTGCGCTTATCCGGCGTATCTCAGGGTCAGCTCTCCCGTCTCTGCAGGACGTCTACACCAAACGCTGCAAAGGTAGAGCTACCAAGATCATCAAGGACTCTAATCACCCTGCAAACCCTCATTTCACGCTGCTACCATCTGGTAAGCGCTTCCAAGCCTGATGGCCAAAACTGAGAGACTCAGGAGGAGCTTCTTCCCCAGGCCATCAGACTCCTGAACTTAACATCACGTGACTTCACGTCCAGGATAAACATCGATACACTGACATTGCACTGCACTTTCTGTTCTCGTTGTTACTGTGTAACAACCTGTCATAAACCTGTTTGCACATTATACTCTTTATACATTTGTTAACCACATATTTATAAGTCTACAGTTTACTCACTGCAAAGTCTACTTCAATTATTTTATTCCACTTTATCCTTATTTGTTACCTTTTTTCTCTTTGACTTGATTATTTATAATTCTACAGATATAGACATATATATATATATAGAGAGTACTTTTTTTATATCCTATTTCTATTATAATTTCTTCCTTGTGTTTTTAACTGTGAATTTGCACTGTCCATGGAGCGGACCTGTTTACATTTCACTGCCGGTTGTATATTCTGTATATAACTGTGTATGTGACAAATAAAATAAAACTCTTAAAACTCTTGAAACTCTTGAAACTCTTGAGAGTTTACAATAAAGAGTTTGTTTGTGTGAAGTACATGTAATATAAAGAGTTTAATTCACTGAGGATTATAAAAAATATTGCTAAAATAAGTCGAATCAGTGTGTTTCACACATGGGTTATGTGTTAATGAAATGTTTATTCTTATGAAAGTATTTGTGTTGCATGTTATTTGATTTAAGAGTGTTTTTCCAGTCAGCATATGTCTACATGTGGTATTCTCTGTTCAGACGCCATTTTGAGTGTTTACAAGTGAAATGAAAATATGTTCATAAGTATATTTTGCATACATCTGAATGTGTAAAAGATGTTTTATTTTTGTACAATTGAATTTACCAAATGCACTTTGAGTTTAAATATGTCTAATATGTCTAATTCACAGTTTATTCAGTGATTCACTGTGCACCCTGCCAGTGAATCCTTTGCTGCCGGCCCAGATATCCCCTAGGTCTGAGGCCGGTAACACTGGGTTAAATAAACAACCAAATGTCTTGGGTAAAATTAACCCAACATTAACCCAATGTTCTGTACTATATTTAACGTTATCCGGCCCAAACCCAGTGTTTTTTAGAGTGTGTTAAAAAAAATGTAAATGGTCTGTTGAGGACTGTTTTTGCTAGTGACAATGTATTGCCTGTTGTTGCAAACTATGAAATATTATTATTTTATATTATTATTATCATCATCACACATATTTGCAGTTTAAAGGCTTTCTTTTCCAGGAAAACGACAAAAATCATGCTCATAGCTCCAGCATGTCCCTCCCCAACTTCCTGTTTCAACCGGAAATGTGTGAACAAAAGGGAGGGCTGGTCAAACCATGTTAAGGGGACTCTTGTCATTTATTACAATAAAAGTTATGACTATTGGACAGAAACCAGGCCATAACAAAGGAAAAAGCGACCTCTACTGAGAAAACTAGCATGCTAGCTTAGATGACATGACTTTCAAAAATATTTCTGACATGTTTTTGGAAAATAGCCTACATTTCTGTAGCTCAAACAACAACAAGGTCATGGGTTCGAATCCCATGAACTGTATGAACAGTGAAATATATTTGATCTGTTCATACATTGACTAACGTAAGTCGCTGTGGATAAAAGCATGTGCCAAATGAATAAATGTAAATAAAATAAAACAACAGAAAAATATTTAAACTCTGCTAAACAGATCTTTCTCTAGCTCAGGGGTATCCAAACACAGTCCTGTAGAATTTAGCACCAGCTTGCCTGGAAGTTTCTAATGTGCTTAAGCTGATTCAGGTGTGTTTAATTGGGTTTGGAGCTGAACATTGCAGGACAGTGGCTCTCCAGGAGCTGCTCTAGCACATATAAATAAACACGCAGCATACTATAGTTTGGTCCACTGACAACCAGGCTTCCAGAAATAAACCCTTAAACCTTTAATAGTCTTATCATGCTGCCAGTCGTTACAAAAGCATCTTACAAAAGCCATGAAGTCACCGTTTCAAAAGATGACGGTCACATGACCACAACCTGAGACATTTGTTACTACACAACAACATTGCTTATCATTCACATATGGTCACAATAATATATTGCCTAATTGCTTTTAAGATGTATATCAACAATATGAATCACAAAACATTTAATGAAACAACGAAATCTAATTATTGTTAGATTACATTGACTTTATGAAGGTAAATTACATGTCGCACTTTGCCTTTATTTTAATGTGACAACTTGCCCCACATACGGCATATCCCTTTTGAAAACCTGTCCGGCCTCTTCTATTAAACTATCATGAAAACAAATTACTGCCACTTGATGTACAATCATGCTACAATACTATATTTATCATATTTAACATAAAATTAGACCAAGCCTTTTGCGTTCTTTGAGAACATTTGTCAACGTTACCTGTGAATTAATGACAATGCATTATTAGAGGCATTTTTAATGTAACCCCGTGCCATTTTATCTATTTATTATGCTATTTTATTTCCAGCTCTGCATTTCTTATCTCGTTACTGTATTAGCAAATATTTACATTTTGGTAGAAAGAAATTAGTATTTATATATGTTTTTTTTTTTTATTTAAAGGGGTAGTTCACCCATCATGTACTCGCCCTCATGTTGTTCCAAACCTGTCTGAGTTTTTTGTTTGACTCCATTGACTGCCATAGTGTTTTTATTCCATACTATGAATGTTTGCTTAACCATATTCTTCAAAATATCTTCTTTTGGGTCCAGCGGAACAAAGAAATTAATTTCTATCTCTTTAATATTGTTAGGGTATTTTATTAAAAATACTTGTTATCCTAAGTTATGTGTCAACCCTATTACAATCATAAATCTTTTTAATGAAAATATGTATTAAATAAATGTCTTTCTTCAACAAATAGAATCCATTTATGGAATAACCCATATAACACACCAATTATAATGCTAGAGCTCTGTCAGTGTCGGTACACTTCAAAAAAATGATTTTCTTCCTCAGTGAAACGTTTATGCTTAAAATAAGAACAAATATCTGTCAACGGAGTCAGAAAAAAAATTTTTTTTTCACAAAACGTATTTGTGTGCTTGTTCTTTATTTTATTGAACCTTATGTGAAACTCTAGCAGGACTTTTGGTATACTGCATAACATTATGACCATATGATAATATCATGAAGTGAATAACACTGATGATCTCTTCATCACGGCTCCTGTTAGTGGGCGGGATATATTAGGCAGCAAGTGAACATTTTGTCCTCAAAGTTGATGTGTTAGAAGCAGGAAAAATGGGCAAGCGTAAGGATTTGAGCGAGTTTGACAAGGGCCACATTGTGATGGCTAGATGACTGGGTCAGAGCATCTCCAAAACTGCAGCTCTTGTGGGGTGTTCCCGGTCTGCAGTGGTCAGGATCTATCAAAAGTGCTCCAAGGAAGGAACAGTGGTGAACCGGCCACAGGGTCATGGGCGGCCAAGGCTCATTGATGCACGTGGGGAGCGAAGGCTGGCCCGTGTGGTCCGATCAAACAGACGAGCTACTGGAGCTCAAACTGCTCAAGAAGTTAATGCTGGTTCTGATAGAAAGAATACACAAGGCATCTCAGTTTGTTGTGTATAGGGCGGCATAGCCGCTGACCAGTCAGGGTGCCCATGCTGACCCCTGTCCACCGCCGAAAGCACCAACAGTGGCACGAGAGCATCAGAACTGGACCACAGAGCAATGGAAGAAGGTGGCCTGGTCTGATGAATCACGTTTTCTTTTACATCACGTGGATGGCCGGGTGTGTGTGCGTCGCTTACCTGGGAAACACATGGCACCAGGATGCACTATGGGAAGAAGGCGAGCCGGCGGAGGCAGTGTGATGCTTTGGGCAATGTTCTGCTGGGAAACCTTGGGTCCTGCCATCCATGTGGATGTTACTTTGACACGTACCACCTACCTAAGCATTGTTGCAGACCATGTACAGCCTTTCATGGAAACGGTATTCCCTTGTGGCTGTGGCTCTTCCAGCAGGATAATGCTCCTGACACAAAGCACAAATGCTTCAGGAATGGTTTGAGGAGCACAACAACGAGTTTGAGGTGTTGACTTGGCCTCCAAATTCCCCGGATCTCAATCCAATCGAGCATCTGTGGGATGTGCTGAACAAACAAGTCCGATCCATGGAGGCCCCACCTCGCAACTTACAGGACTTAAAAGATCTGCTGCTAACATCTTGGTGCCAGATACCACAGAACACCTTCAGTAGGCTAGTGGAGTCCATGCCTCGACGGGTCAGGGCTGTTTTGACAACAAAAGCACAATATTAGGAATATTAGGTCATAATGTTATGCCTGATTGTATTTGTGTATGTGTTCATTACAAACTCCACACAACATTTTCCTCTCAAATAATATAGTTAATAAAATTAAGTCATCTTCACGTGTATTTATGTAGCATCATGTTTCTCCTTTCAGGTTTGCCCTCCATACATAACATAAATAAAGCACAACTGTTGGGTCACAGATCAAGAGAAAGCCCAAGCTCAGTGTTATGAAGGTGGTATTTTCCCGCTTGTTCCCATCATGCGATCCTGAGACATTGCTAGAATGAACTAAAGCCCTGTTGGAGGGAGGGACTGATGGGATTAGCCTGAATAGACACTATAAATCTTCACCACAGAGACACAAATGAAGCACAGACTGACCGACGTAACACTGCCCCGCTTTCTTCAACTGTGATCAGCGTTTCTTCTGAGAACCACAGCCTATCATCTGCTCGCTGGGGAAAAAAAACATCACAGAAAATGACACAGAAAAAGGTATGGTATCATTTTATCAATTACTCTAGAGTAGAATAGAATAGAAATAAAACTGGCTTGTTTCAATCCATGTTTGGGTCAAATATGAACAAACCCAACCGTTGTGTTTAAAAACGTAATTAAAAAATGTAAACCAATGGTTGGGTTTGTCCATATTTGACCCAAACAACCCAGCAATTTTTAGAGAGAATAGAATAGAACAGATAAAAAAGTGGATTATAATAGAATAAAACAGATCAGAACAATAGAATAGAACAGAATACAAATGCTGGGTTGTTTCAACCCATGTTTGGAGTCAAATATGGACAAACCCAACTGTTGTTTAACATTTTTATTTTTAGAATTAATAAAATATAACAATAGAATAGTATAGAACAGATTAGATCAGAACAATAGAATAGAGAACTCTAGAAATGCTGGGTTGTTTCAACCCATGTTTGGGTCAAATATGGACAAATTGAATAAATAGGTTTAAACAAATGGCTGGGTTTGTCCCTATTTGACTCAAATAACCCAGCTATTTTTTTTAGAATAGAAGAGAACAATAACATTATTAAAATGGAATAGTATAAAATAGAATAGAATAGATTGAAGCAATGGGATAGTATATAATAGAACCAAACAGATTATAATAGAATAGAACAGAACAAAAGAAAATAAAAGAAATCAGGAGACTGTAAACTGTGAAAGCAAAGTGAACGTGAATAATTCTGCAAGATAATTCATATATGAAATAATGGATTGTCATGTAATTGACTGACTGGCATTAAAACTGATTAAGTGAATGTGTGTAGCTGCTCAGAAGACGCTGTATGCTTTACTGGCATATTTCCATAAGGAGATTATTCAGGCTATTTATAGATCAAGCTTCTGTCTTTACAGAGACATAACATTAACAGGTTTATTCTACTGAAGCATATTAGAAATGAAACTGACTTTATTGTATCTTGCATTCATACACAATCTGATATTTTTCATAAGACATATGTCCTGTATATTTAATTTGCACATATCTGTTAATCTTTAAACTGGATTGGATCTTGTCTATGAGTTTATAAATAATATCTAATCAAAGATTAGAGTTGGCTCAGAGTATTTTTGAGCCATTCTCAAAGTAAGTTAAATGATTATGACCAATGATTATTATTTGGCAGCATGTTATGAGCCTCTATATTACATGCCTTAAATATTTGTTTTGACAGGTTGCCCCAACAGTCCAAACTGTGGAAGGAAACATGCCGCCAAGCTACGACGAGGCCAACGCAGGTACATTTACAGGCATTCTACCTTTTGACAAATATACATTTTCTGCTCTTGTTTATTTCTTGTATTCTTTTGCAGGATGTCCTGGTTACTACTATGGCGAAGGAACTTTTTCCTGGGATGACAAGTTTATTAGACGAATCTTCATACGGAAGGTAGCAATTTAAATATTTAACTGAAATATGTATCGAGGAGGACTATCAAATCAAAATGCCTGTAATAAAGATGTCTCTTGTCATTTCTCGCAGGTTTATTCCATTCTGATGCTGCAGCTCTTCTCAACCGTCGCAGTCATCGCCCTCTTCACATTCCAGTGAGTCTCTGATTCGGGATATATTACCGATCTATGATAGTGACATTGCTGCATCAGTTACACTACCATTCAAAAGTTTGGGGAAAGAAGATTTAGTATTATTACTGTCAAGAAATTAATACTTTTATTCAGCAAGGACGCATTAAATTGATCAAAAGTGATATTAAAGACATTCATAATATTACAAAAGATTTTTAGCAGTTTGAAAGACTCTGAAAGATTTTAAGTTCATTTTATTGAGTATACTTAAGTAAAGCGCAACTGTTAGCGGTATTATAACAAAACGGAAACAATTGGGAATAACAGCAACTAAGTGGTAGGCCACGTAAAATCACAGAGCTGGGTCAGCACAAAAGGCGGCAACTTTCTGCAGTCAATAGCTACAGACTTCCAAATTCATGTGGCACATACACTCACCTAAAGGATTATTAGGAACACCTGTTCAATTTCTCATTAATGCAATTATCTAATCAACCAATCACATGGCAGTTGCTTCAATGCATTTAGGGGTGTGGTCCTGGTCAAGACAATCTCCTGAACTCCAAACTGAATGTCAGAATGGGAAAGAAAGGGGATTTAAGCAATTTTGAGCGTGGCATGGTTGTTGGTGCCAGACGGGCCGGTCTGAGTATTTCACAATCTACTCAGTTACTGGGATTTTCACGCACAACCATTTCTAGGGTTTACAAAGAATGGTGTGAAAAGGGAAAAACATCCAGTATGCGGCAGTCCTGTGGGCGAAAATGCCTTGTTGATGCTAGAGGTCAGAGGAGAATGGGCTGACTGATTCAAGCTGATAGAAGAGCAACTTTGACTGAAATAACCACTCGTTACAACCAAGGTATGCAGCAAAGCATTTGTGAAGCCACAACACGCACAACCATGAGGCGGATGGGCTACAACAGCAGAAGACCCCACCGGGTACCACTCATCTCCACTACAAATGGGAAAAAGAGGCTACAATTTGGACAGTTGAAGACTGGAAAAATGTTGCCTGGTCTGATGAGTCTCGATTTCTGTTGAGACATTCAGATGGTAGAGTCAGAATTTGGCGTAAACAGAATGAGAACATGGATCCATCATGCCTTGTTACCACTGTGCAGGCTGGTGGTGGTGGTGTAATGGTGTGGGGGATGTTTTCTTGGCATACTTTAGGCCCCTTAGTGCCAATTGGGCATGGTTTAAATGCCACGGCCTACCTGAGCATTGTTTCTGACCATGTCCGTCCCTTTATGACCACCATGTACCCATTCTCTGATTGGTTTCTTGAACATGACAATGAGCTTGGTCCCTTGGTTGGGCTTGGTCCCTTAGTTTCAGTGAAAGGAACTCTTAATGCTTCAGCATATCAAGACATTTTGGACAATTTCATGCTCCCAACTTTGTGGGAACAGTTTGGGGATGGCCCCTTCCTGTCCCAACATGACTGCGCACCAGTGCACAAAGCGTCGGTCCATAAAGATGAGTGAGTTTGTTGTGGAGGAACTTGCCTGGCCTGCACAGAGTCCTGACCGCAATCCGATAGAAAACCTTTGGGATGAATTAGAGTGGAGACTGCGAGCCAGGCCTTCTCGTCCAACATCAGTGCCTGACCTCACAAATGCGCTTCTAGAAGAATGGTCAAAAATTTCCATAAACACACTCCTAAACCTCGTGGAAAGCCTTCCCAGAAGAGTTGAAGCTGTTAGAGCTGCAAAGGGTGGGCCAACTCCATATTAAACCCTACGGATTAAGAATGGGATGTCTTTAAAGATCATGTGCATGTGAGGGCAGACGAAAACAAAACTTTGGCAATATAGTGTACGTAGAGTTTACCATTTATTTCTTATTTTTGCACTTGCACATAGTATACTACTATGTTCCTACTTAGGTATTGATTTTGTATGCTTGAAATATACTTTTAACTGGGGAACGGTTTGGGAAATCTTTTTAATTCTTAATCTAGATTTTAAGTATAGGCCAAAGACTTTTCTGTCAGTATAAATCAAGTATACTTAAGTGTAATTTTAGGTATATTTCGGAGGAAAGTAGACTGAAAGTATACGTTTAAAAAAAAAAATTTGAATAAACTTCTTCTTTGTAAAGGAATAAGAAGAGCAGCAAATCATCATATTAGGATGATTTCTGAAGGATCATGTGACACTGAAGACTGGAGCAATGATGCTGGAATCTCACAGGAATAAATTACATTTTAAAATACGTTCATAAAGAAAAGAGATATTCATTGTACTAATATTTCACAATATGACTGTTTACTGTTTTGACTTGGTGAGCAAACAAGACTTATTTGAAAAACAATTTAAAAATCTTACCGACCCCAAACCTTTGAACAGTGTATGTTATATCAGTTAAATGTGCGTATTATATTTAGCATTGATTTTTTTGACATCCTAACCGCTTTCCTCTGCTTTACTCAGCGCTCCAGTGAGGATGTACATTCAAACACATCCTATTCTATACTCCATGTCCAAGTATGTAACATCGTTAATTCAAATATTGCAATAAATGCTTTAAAATGTTCCTCATTTAGGCTTTTATATAAGTGATGTTTAACTTAAGCTATGTTTGTGTTTTGCAGTCTTCTGTTTCTCGTCACATATATCTCCTTGGCTTGCTGTGGTGATTTGAGGTCAGTTAATGAAACTTGATCAGTTGCAGTTGTGCTTATACACTCATTGCTAAATGAGAAATATGCATATATGATCATTTGAGAAACAAGCACATTGTAATGTAATCTTTTCATTTCTGTATTACAGGAGGCAGTTTCCATGGAATCTTATTCTACTTACAGTCTTTGTGAGTATCAGCTTAAAACCATTCTTTTTAAGAGTGTAAAGTACAGGTTTGCCTTTTGTGTTAGTAACCAATATCTACAGTAGCCCAGAAATCATGTTAGTCATACTTAAAAGTATGCATTTCATTGCCTTACTAAAAAAAAAAAAAAAAATTATATTTATATTTAATATAATATTTATATGTATTTATTTATTTATTCATTTAATTTTTTGCATTAATATAATTCAAAAATATAAATAGATTTATAAACGTTCTGTGATTATTTTCTTCCCCCTTTTTCTTTTGTCATTGCATGCTTTTTGTGAACTGTGCAAACAAAGACTCTGAGCATGGCTTGCATGTTGGGTTTTATCTCCAGGTAATGACATATGTTACGTGTTTGCATGCTTGCAAACTTGATTTTCAAAATTCCACAAGACATGTTTAATATCTACTGACCATAACAGTAATTGTTCCAACTTCCGACAGTTTCTACAACACCAAGTCTGTGATTCTGTGCATTGGCATCACTGGCATAGTGTGTCTGTGCGTCACCATCTTCAGCTTTCAGAGCAAGGTGAGCAACTGAGGAGAGAATTATCCCAGTAATTCCACTACTAAATTTACCTTTTTAGTGAACATTGGTGACTTTTATCTAGCAATATGGCTTATAAATTGGTTATTTTTTGTCTCTATAGATTGACATCACCTCATACCAAGGTCTTCTCTTCATTCTGTGTATGGTCATGTTTTTCTGTGCTATCATCATGGGATTTGTGGTTCCCTTTGGCTATGTAAGTATCAAAAAATAAGAGTAAGCTAGCGGCACCTGTACACCTCTTTCCACTCAGTTGCGCTAAAGGCACACCTCTTTCCATCACTCCCATAGTGTATGACTGAATAAAAAATATATGTTTGAATTGAACATTGATGAAGCAACAGATTGTGTGCGAAAATAAATCATAAAGGTGGTTTATTTTGTTTAAAAATAGTATAAATGTATGGGGTGGTGAGGGGGGCTTTTACCCCACAGACACACGGAGCAAAGACACAAATACTTCAGCTAAAATAATATGTTTTTAATAAAGTTATATCAACATATGTTCAAAATATTCACTTTAGAAAAGTTTGAAATTGAAAGTTTTATTGAAATTTAGTTCAATAAATATGCATAAATATATAAATCATTTTAACAAGTAAATATTCTGAATAGATCCCATAATAATTTAATATAGATTTACAGTAGTAACAATAAATAATATTTTATTATATGATATTTTAAATCTGATGGTTTCATTATAAATATGGTGATTATCTAGAGATAAGGTGGACACACCACTTAATATATGATCTTACAGTCTGAATCTAACCATGTCATGTCCACACATGTTAAAGTCAGCCGCTGTTTATGATCATGTTAAATATGGAGCCTTTTACCCCAAAAACCAGACTTTTACATATTCTTCCGTTATTGAAAATCTGTTGCTTTAATTACCTTGAACAAAACTGACAAACATTAACAAGACCTTTGTTTCAAAATGTATTCAACAATGTTAGCGATTCTTATCTGCTGCTTAAATCTACAACATTTTTAAAAACATCAAATATTAGATCAAATGAGCACAGAATCCACTTTGCGCTGCTGCCCGTGATCACATCAAGGATCAGACACATTTCCACGAGCATCTTGAGAAGCAGACGTGTTGGAAAGTGCTGAGGCAAGTTTTTGTGCCATCTAGAGGTTTAGAGGAGAATACAGTTATAGGAGCCTTTTACCCCGTGGAGCCTTTAGCCCCGGTGGACCCTAAATAGAGTTCAGGACCAGTGTTGGAGAAAGTTACTTTTAAATGCAATGCGTTACAATTAGTGCTGTCAAAATGAACGCCTGTGATTAATTTTTCCAGTTTAACACATTAAAGTCCCAGGGAACCGGAGTTTTCTTCAGTGCTGTGACGTATTTCCAAGTGAAACGGAATATTGAATAGAGGGCAGGGTTTTACTTCAGCGCTCCTCCTCTCCATCTCTCAGCTCATAGCAGACTAACAGCTGGAGCAGAGTGGTTAAGGATATTCAAACCTAAGCCGTCAAACTGACATCATCCGAGAAGGAACGCCGTTTCCAGACCGGAAGTTACTTTTCAGATTTTGATTAAAGATTACTGCGACAAACTTTCAGTGTATTAACTTGCATGGATTAAATGTTCACCCTAAGACCTGTCATGTGTGCTAACAAAGTAAATAGGGTCAATTTTAATTTCATGAGGACTTCTATCTAAAAATAGTTCACGCAATTAACGCATCCTTGGACTAGCTTTACATTACATATTCATGCAAATGTTTTTAAACCATTCAAGTGCAGCAAAAGATCACGCCTGTTTGTGAATGTCCTGTCTATGTGACACACACCTTACTTTCACTGAATGAATGAATGAATGCGGCATTTATAAAGCGCTTTCATATGTACTAATTTACACCCACGCTTTACACTCATGTCAGGGGTCTCTCCTCAACCAAGATTCAAGATTCAAGAGTTTTATTTGTCACATACACAGTTATATACAGAATATACAACCGGCAGTGAAATGTAAACAGGTCCGCTCCATGGACAGTGCAAATTCACAGTTAAAAACACAAGAGGGAAATTATAATAGAAATAGGATAAAAAAGTACTATATATATATCTGTAGAATTATAAATCAAGTCAAGTAGAAAAAAAAATTAAAAAAATAAATAAAGAAGTGGAATAAAATAATTGAAGTAGACTGTGCAGTGAGTAAACTGTAGACTTATAAATATGTGGTTAACAAATGTATAAAGAGTATAATGTGCAAACAGGTTTATAACAGGTTGTTACACAGTAACAACGAGAACAGAAAGTGCAGTGCAATGTCAGTATATCGATGGTCACGTGATGTTAAGTGACTGAGTTCAGGAGTCTGATGGCCTGGGGGAAGAAGCTCCTCCTGAGTCTCTCAGTTTTGGCCATCAGGCTTCGGAAGCGCTTACCAGATGGCAGCAGCGTGAAATGAGGGTTTGCAGGGTGATTAGAGTCCTTGATGATCTTAGCAGCTCTACCTTTGACCACCACCAGTGTACAGCATCCACTTTGATGATGCGACGGCAGCCACAGTACAACGGCGCCAGTGCGCTCACCACACACCAGCGATAGGTGGAGAGGAGAGAGGGTGATAAATCACTGATCACTGCTTTGGCCATACACAGCGGCAGCGCAACAGCTCGTTAGTTCACGTTTGGGCAATGATGAGAAGAACAGCGTTTGCGGATGCATGCCATTTTCCTTTCCTCTTGCATGATAAAGTTGTCAGAGTTAGCTCAATATAACTCCCGGGGGGATTGATTTGAATAAACAGAAAAGCAACAAAGCTTCCTTGCACAGCACATAAATAAAGTATATTTGTGTTATTTAACATTTATTCATAGGAGGTTTTCATAATATTCGGTTTAACACTTTATAATAAGTAATACAACACAAATCATTTGCAAGCTATTGGCTATTGTCAAATAGTGCTTTTCATTCATTGTCATAATAATCAACCAAATTATTATTGTATAATTAGCTCATATGTAAAGAGTTAGATAATTTTTTTAATGCTTTAACAAATTATTAACTGTAAATAGTTCTCATGTTAGGTCTACAAATGTTTAAGCAAATTAATTAAACTGAAAAGTAATACTTAAAATAAAGTAACTCAAATATTAATGTGTAAATGTATAAAGTTACATCAAAAAAGTAATCTGATTACATAATGCACCTCACTTGAAATGTGTCAGCATTGTTCAGGACTGTATTTGTAGATCTAGATTCTAACGGCTTTCTCTTTTCACAGGTCCCCTGGTTACATGCAGTCTATGCCACTATAGGAGCTGTTGTGTTTACCATGGTGAGAAGCAGATTAGTCAAGGATTATGAGCATTTATTATGGGATTAAGGTGATATAATGTCGACTGACCCGAGACTCTTTCTCTTCTCTCTCAGTTTCTAGCCTTCGACACGCAGCTGCTGATGGGGAACAAGCAATACGCACTGAGTCCTGAAGAATATATCTTTGCAACTCTAAGTCTCTACCTGGATATCGTGTACCTGTTCACATTCCTGCTGCAGCTGTTCGGTGACGGCCGAGAATGAGCCACGGTTGTGTAGTAATATTCTCCGTCTTGTACACTGTTAATGTTCTGCAACCTCACTGTAAGTGGCCTTTAATGTATTTTTAGGTTTAAGGACAATCAACACTGTAAAGATTTTTCTCAGGTAATGCAAATATATGATTTGTGCGTTAACGTATTCAAAAGGTCAAAATCTAAAACATTTAATAACATTTTGTTATTAATAATACAAATTAAGATTTAAAAAATACATCAAATGTGGGCTTGTATCTTGGCCAGCAAAAATGAAGAAAGCAAGCTTTTTTCTTATGGCACATGAATGTTCCTCCTGTGTTAATAACAGTTGGTTCAGAGAGTTTATATTAAGCTCTTTTATTTTCATACCAAAAATGATTCATCAGTTTTTGTATACATGTAATTCAGATATTGTGTGTCAACAAACAGTTAAAATGACTGAATATAATTCGAAATGTTGATTGTCACAATCTGTCATTGTGTATTGCACATTGCACTTATTTCTGTAACTTTCACTGTATTTGACAGTTCACCGTGTTTGGATACCCATTCAATGTTCTACAGCACTTCTGCTTGATAGAAATCTAGTTATGTCTGCATTAAGCACTTTATATTTGTGTCTATGAAAAATTAGTGCACAGAAATGTGTATTTGATAGGTAGATTGATTGACATGATTTATAATGAATTATCTTTGAGCTAAGTTTCTCGATAAAAGCTTTTGAAGTAAATGGCAAGTTATCTTGTTAGGTTGCTAATGGGTATGAGACAGCTAGAAAGAATAAAGAAAAGAAGAATGAACATTATGAAAAATGTTTAATAGCAATGAATTTACAGATTGATAAAATAAATAAATGGACATTAACTGAACAAACCATGAGTGGTGGAGGTGTTTGGATTTCAAACATAGTCCAGTGAAAAATATGAATGTGCATGAACACACTAACTTACGTTTATTATGTTTCATGATATTTTGTGTTTTTGCCTTAATGCTTGAAATTAGTTTTTAAAACGATGTACTGTATAAACACAATCAGGCATAACATTATGACCACTGAAGTGAATAACACTAATTTTCTCTTCATCACGGCTCCTGTTAGTGGGTGGGATATATTAGGCAGCAAGTGAACATTTTGTCCTCAAAGTTGATGTGTTAGAAGCAGGAAAAATGGGCAAGCGTAAGGATTTGAGCGAGTTTGACAAGGGCCACATTGTGATGGCTAGACGACTGGGTCAGAGCATCTCCAAAACTGCAGCTCTTGTGGGGTGTTCCCGGTCTGCAGTGGTCAGGATCTATCAAAAGTGCTCCAAGGAAGGGACAGTGGTGAACCGGCCACAGGGTCATGGGCGGCCAAGGCTCATTGATGATGCACGTGGGGGAGCGAAGGCTGGCCCGTGTGTTCCGATCAAACAGACGAGCTACTGGAGCTCAAACTGCTCAAGAAGTTAATGCTGGTTCTGATAGAAAGGTGTCAGAATACACAGAGCATCTCAGTTTGTTGCGTATGGGGCGGCATAGCCGCTGACCAGTCAGGGTGCCCATGCTGACCCCTGTCCACCGCCGAAAGCACCAACAGTGGCACGTGAGCATCAGAACTGGAGCACGGAGCAATGGAAGAAGGTGGCCTGGTCTGATGAATCACGTTTTCTTTTACATCATGTGGATGGCCGGGTGCGTGTGCGTGACTTCCTTGGGGAACACATAGCACCAGGATGCATTATGGGAAGAAGGCAAGCCAAAAGTGCCTGCTAAAATGAATGTAAGGCTGTATCTCTTTAGAGTATTTTGACCAAACTTGGTGTGTTTTATGACAACCATGACCTGAGGCAACCTGCAGCGTTTCGGCGCAGTGCCACCTAGTGGTGAGGAGATATTAAAAAAAAAAGAGTCTCTTTTTGCTTATAACTTCTTGAATGGTGTGGCCAAAAATGCTGAGCTGAACGATAATCAATTTTCTCATATCGGCCATTTTGAATTTTGCCGTAAAATGCTATGTTGTTCGAATGCAATGGCATAACTGGCGAAACTCAGCCCTGAAGGTACTCAAAAAGTTTCCGCCACCGTGTGGTTAAAGGTTATAATGAAATTTCCAAAATTGCAAATAACTTTTGAATAAATTAGCCAATTGTAATGAAACTTAATAGACTTAGCAGTGTTAATACATTCCTTGGGTCATGCCAAGAACATAGATGCCAATTTTTCCATAGATGAACGACCTTCCTGTCCTCCATTTAGATTTTCTTTCAAAACCTACTTTTTCAAACTCCTCCAAGACCGTTTGTCTGATTTTCACCAAAATTTAATCGTATCATCTTCAGACCATGTCGGCAAAAAGTTAAGGATTTCGTGTCGATAGACCGCTTTCGTATAGAGCAGTAACACATTTTAATGGCATGATTCCAAAATGACTCTTGAAGCTGCATCTCTTATTGACACCAAACTTTGCATGTGTCATTGTCATCTCAATCTGACTACACCACATTCATTTGGTCACAGCACCACCTATTGGTCAAAAGTGATACACCATTAAATCATTTTATCAGTGACTGTGTTTATGATTTTTCAGCCATTTTGCCTAAAATCTTAATATGCGTTTAATTGCTCATTGTTGCAGTTGGTCTGATGCTCCGAGCCATGTTGGCATGACTTACCGTGCCTTCTTTGAGCTTGGCTTTATAAAGAGATTTATAAATACAATTATAGTGCAATTAAAAAAAGTATATGATGATCTGAATAATTTAAAAAAACTGCAGCTGATGTTATGAGGGGAAAATGCTACGAATAAATAAAAAATCCCAACAAAATACAAACAAGACTTTATTAAAAAAAAAAAAAAAAACAGATCTTAAAAAAAAAAAAAAAAAAAAAGTAAAGACAAACAGAAGATACTTTTTTTTTACTTTTTTTTTTCCCCCATCAAAAAACAAACAAACAAACAACAAAAAAAACCAGTAACAGAATATCAGAAACTGTGGCACAGGAAGACCGGCTAGAAACTCTGGTTAACATGCAAACAAACCATCAAACTGTACAAAATGTGTTACTGTATAAATAAAGAATACGTTTTAAAAAAGCTGTTCAAGAGACAAGCCATGTGTTTAATAATCACATCAACATCACGACCATACGAATATGACGAGCTGTCTCTAAAGATCTAGACCCGATACAACTAAACTGAACGCTCATTTGTTGAGGCACATTGTACAAACTCTTTGAATTACAAAGAACTGTTCATGGTTCTGTTGTTTATGGCTTCATCTGGTGAACAGCTTGAACACCCCATGTTAGCAGCAATACATTTTGAAACTATGAAATGAGCTGTTCAAAAAATTAGCAGCTATTCGTTGAAAATATATGAAATGAAACTGAACTGGGAACTAATTCAGTATCATCCCAGTTGCTAAAAAGATATAAGAATTTAGATATGTAATGAATCATTTCAAAGTTTCAAAACCGTTTCATGTTTTGTATTTGTAATGGATGATATTATTTATCAAGTTTGATAACCAAAAATAAATCCTGTTTTCCTTCATGAGGTGAACTGCATGGTATCATTTGAGAAATATCTTTAGTACAGAACATATAGCGTTAAAGCATCAACAATAAAATCACATGACAAAGTGGACAAAGGGTGAGAACTCAAAGAAAAGGAAAAAGTGAAAAACTCTTGACCCTTGCCATAACTCGAGCCATTTCAAATCTCATCAGCTCCTTGA